>PVKA01039349.1:0-19544 GCA_004027165.1 Ctenomys sociabilis
ACCCACATTCATAGTGATCTTCCTGCTTTTTGCCTCCCATGGGCTGGGATTACAGGCGCGCGCCACCGCGCCCGGATTGCATCGCTGGCTCAGCGCACCCGAAGGCGGGGCCGGCGCGGCTAGGGGAACCAAGGATCGAACACTGGTTCCTACGCTTACCTAAGCAAGCGCTTAGTCCGCTGAGCTATACCGCCGGCCCAAACCACCCACATTATTAGCCTGGCCTTGAACACTAGCATTAATACCAATCCTCCTGGCTTCCAGGAAAAACATGTAATGTTTCTACCTTAAAAATCAAATGAGAGCCGGGCATGGTGGCGCATGCCTGTAATCCCAGCACTCGGGAGGCTGAGGCAGGATTGTTGTGAGTTCGAGACCAGCCTGAGCTACAAAGTGAGCTTAAGGCCAGCCTGAACTGCATAGTGAGACCCTGTCTCAAAAAAGACAAAAAAAAAAAAAAAAAAAAAATCAAAAGACCCAAGTGCCTGTTGATCCCTGGCACCCTGGGCTGGCCAGCTAGGTGTGGTAGCACATGCTTGTAATCCCCAAGACTGGAGAGGTTGAAATCACTGAATCCAACCTGTGTACTGAGATCCTGTACCAAATACATAAAAAATAAAATGACTGAGTTCCATGTAATTTACTGCAATTTTCAGGGAATCCAGCATTTGTATCACTCCCAACAATACCTCCATCACATAATAGCAACATACAAAGGCACATTATGAGCAAATTGAATTTTATTTTAACGCCATGTCATTTTCAATGTGTTTAAAAACCTTGAAAATCAGTGGGAGCTCTAGTTCCCTGGGACAGCATGCCAGAGGTACTGAAATGTGTCACCTTTCCCTGCAAACCCCCAGCCATTCTTCCAATCCAAGTCCACATCTTCAGAAAATTAGTTCTCTTCAAGTCAGTCTATTCCTCAGGTTCCTGGTTTTGCTTTCAAGGAAGTCAAAATATCTCAAACAGGGAACAAAAATAAGTTGAACTTCCACTTAAGATTTGTATAAGCTGGAGTAAGAGAAGGCCCCATGGATTCCAGAGAAAAGGGCACAGTTGAGATGGATTACTTCCTTATAGCTTTGTGAAAATGGGGAGAGGAAAAAAGACCCTGCAGAAAAAAATGACTAAAAAAGATTCAGAAGTGAAGATCCAGTTGATAGATGACAACCTCTTCATAAATGGAGACTTTAGCTCCTAAAAATGGGAAGGGCCTGACTCAGGCATCCCAGATCAGATTTGGAATCTGCCACATGGAATAAAAACCATTTGAAGAACAGCTCCTCATAATTTTGAGGGTAGATAAGAGTGTGAAACGAGAGAGGAAAAGCCCCAAACGTTGATGAGAAAATGCTGACATCAGAGTAGTATAAAAAAATTTCAGCTGAGTTTTTTAGTGATGGTGGCTAATTTCTGTTGTCAGGCCACAAACTTTGACCAAGCAAAATAGTAGAAAAGGCTAGAAAGAGGGGCTTGAAGACGAAGGATTTTGACTCCTGATTTTATTATTCAATTTCCTTTTTTGTATTTAAAGTAGTCTTCGGTGGCTGAGAAGCCTGGCCTCCCAAGACCAGAGTCAGTGGAGCTGGTTGTTGGTGTGGAGGGAGTGGGCTGGGGGCTTGGAGGGGCAGGGAGACCCTGCTCTGCTGGCGGTCCTGGGTGAAGTCAGACTGCACTTCACAGAGCCTGGGTGTAGTGGGAAGGGACGAGGCAGGAGCAGCAAGCTGGGGATACAGGACCCACCTCAGTCCCCAGCTCCATTCTCTTCTAGTGTTTCCCCACTGGTGGCATTCTCTGCAGTCTTGGAGGCCTACAAGACAAGAAGAGGAAGATATGTCAGTTTCTAACTAATTAGCTAAGTGTCTAGAGAACAAAAGGAAAAGTATCTTGATCCTCTACAGCAAGATTGAGTCAGGTGAGGTCAAGATTTGAAAAATCAGTAGTAAACCGACATGACCCAGGAAGGCAGAACAGCAGCCAGGTTCCCCTGCCAGAAGAGGATGGTCATAACACACCTTCTTTTTCTTCTTTTTTTGGGTTTTCCGACTTGCAGAACTCTGGAGTAGGGCCTAGAAAAAAGAAGACAAAAACTATTTTTTTTTTAATTTTTGTCTTTTTGAGACAGGGTCGCACTATGCAGTTCAGGCTGGCCTTAAGCTCACTTTGTAGCTCAGGCTGGTCTTGAACTCACAATTCTCCTGCCTCAGCCTCTGGAGTGCTGGGATTACAGGCATGCGCCACCATGCCTGGCTAAGACAACAACTATTGAGGAATGTAGAGAGAACTCTGAGCACTGAGGTTCTTTCAGGACTTCCATTTGCAGACACATTCACCAATTTCTGCTCACACTGACCTTTAGCTCTGCATCCTGGACCTCCATCTCTGACTTGTAGAGGTCAGGCTTAAAGGGACCACTGGTTATCCTCATGGGGCCATTGGGCATGAGTAGGACTGTAAATTTAAACTGGGCAACAAATTCACCTATGGGAAAAATGAAGATATGCTTTAATGAAATGGTCCTGTCATACTTAGCTCTTTTCTAAAATTAGGAGAAGGGCTGGGGCGCTAGCTCAGCAGTGTAAGTGCCTGCCAGAGAAGTACAAGGTCCAGAATTCAATCCCTGGTACCACACACAAAAAAGGAGAATGGTACCATTTAAGCAGGGCTCCAAAGTAAATTCTCTTCAGAACTCACCCTCCTTCTCATAGAGAACATTAAATGGTTGCAGCAGCTCATGTTTAGCACACTCCACCACACCCATCCGAGCCTTCTTCTCATCTTCAAATGCTCTGGTTAAGGAAAGGGGAAATTCAGAGGGCTCCTTAACTCGCCCACCAACCCTTACCACTTTGCTTTAATTTTTCTGTAGTGCTGACTAGACCCAGGGTATGCACACTAGGCTAGTATTCTATCACTGAGTTGCATCCCAGCCTCAGAAATCATCTCTACTCTTATGGTGAAATTATACTTAGGGTTGCTTCTTTAAAAAAAGAAAAAAAAAGGAACATGGGCTGGGGAGATAGCTCAGCAAGATAAGCACCTTCCTGGCAAGCACAAGGTTGGAGTTTGATCGCCGGTACTGGGGGAAAATAAAAAAAAGAAATACTTTGTGAATTTGAGTGTCATCCTTGTGTAGGGGTCATGCCAATCTCTGTACTATTCTATTTTTACTGTATGTGCCATCAAAGCAAGCACTAGGATTGCTTTTACACTAGCCTCAATGAAAGGAAGGTAGGACATACGTTAAGTGTATATACAAGTCTGGGCAGGAGGGGAGAGGAGAAGAATTCCTGGGTGTGTAGTCTGAGTCAAACTGGTTCCAAGTCCTATTCTTTTTTTTTTTTTTTTGGCAGAACCAGGGATTGAACTCAGGCCCTTGCGCTTGCCACTCTTCCACTGAGCTATCTTCCTAGACCCCCACCAAGTCCTGTTCTTCCTTAGTGTAGTACCTTAAAGTAAATGGCATAGCATCAAAACGCCTTTCCACTTCACTGAAAAAGGCACGTGAAGTTTTCATTTTCAGGCCATATTGTTTGGAGGGGTCTCGTTTGTAAATGGTGGTTCTCTGTCCTGCATCCTTGGCCTGAAAGTCAATTAGGTCACATTTAGCCTGGTGAAAACACACTCCTTCAGCCCTCTTGTCAGCTAGTATTTTTCTCACCTTGCCCTCTCCTGAGCTGACAAGAACATCCACAGCATATACTTCATGTACCTCAAATTCAGCCTTTTCATGATCCTTCCTAAAAGGAATACAGAAAAAGGTGACCATAAAGAGTAATAAATAGGGGCAGGGATACTGCTCAGCACCACAACACCTGCCCAGCAAGAACAAGGTCTTGACTTCAATTCCTGCCTCCCTCGCCCCATATCTCTCAGAGTCTGGAGTAGAAGGCAGGCATGATCAAGCTGAGAGCAAGGGCGGGGGGATGATGATAGCTGGTGGCTGGTGTGGTGGAAGAATGGAGTTGCCACCTACTTCTGCTGGTCTGTAGGATTCTGGATGATGGTCTTCTCTCCGTCGATGACATGCTGCTTCAACTGATGTGACAGCATACCTGGAGACAGGACAGGGGCTGTGGTACCAGCTATCCAGATCCCAAAAGGTCCAAAGACACCCACTCAGAGTCAGACCAAACTGGCACTGTGCCTGGCTACAGGAACAGGGCACTGAAGTTTCTGGCTCACACTGAACTATAGCCAGGACGAGGGAGCAAAAGCTGTAATTCTGTGAAATTCATTCTTGGGCCCTTGACCCTGTTATCGAGGTCTCACCTTCTATTGGTGTGCAATTAAATGAGTGAGCAACTTTGTTCCAGGCTTCTGTCACTTGTGTATTCTACAAGTACAAAATCAAATAAAAGGTGAGACATTAGGAGCTAATAAATTCTCTACTGTGAGCCCAAAAGGTTAACTGATTTACCCAATGTTAAGTAAGTACACTGAAGAACCCTACTATAAACACAGATTTTCACACGTAAAGTTCAGTATTTATTCCTTTTTTTTGGTCTTTTTGAGACAGGGTCTCACTATGCAGTTCAGGCTGGCCTTATTAAACTCACTTTGTAGCTCAGGCTGGTCTCTTAACTCACAGCAGTCCTCCTGCCTCAGCCTCCCAAATGCTAGGATTACAGGCATTCGCCACCACAGCCAGCTTCTTTTTTGTCTTTTTGAGACAGGGTCTCACTATGCAGTTCAGGCTGGCCTTAAACTCACTTTGTAGCTCAGGCTGGTCTCGAACTCACAACCTCCTGCCTCAGCCTCACCGAGTGCTGGGATTACAGGCATGTGCCACCACGCCCAGCCTGTTGGTTTTTTTTTTTTTTGAGACAGGGTCTTACTATGCAGTCTAGGCTGGCTCTGAACTCACTATGTAGCCCAGGCAAGCCTCAAATTTCTAGTCATCCTCCTGTCTCAGCTTTTTTTTTTTTTTCAGAACGGGGGATTGAACTCATGCCCTTGCGCTTGCCAAGAAAGCACTTATTCTACTGAGCCATCTCCCTGGCCCCTATTTCAGCTTTTGAGTGCAGCCAGCTGTTTTTGCGTGTATAGCACTTGGGGGTCAAACTTGAGACCTTGTGCTTGCTGCTGAGCTATCTCCCCAGCCCTGTTCTGTTTTTTTTTTTTTTTTTTTTTTTTTTTGCAGTTCTGGGGATTGAACTCAGGACCTTGTGCTTGCCAGGCAAGCGCTTTTTCTACTAAGCTATCTCCCCGGCCCTGTTTTTTTTTTTTTTTTTTGGATACAAGGGTCACTATGTAGAGTTCAGATCACCTTCAGCTTCCCAATTGCTGGGATTACAGATGTGTCTCACCTGGCTCAACATTATTTTTATTTATTTGCTTATTTATTTGGTGGTAGCAAGGATTGAACTCAGGACCTTGCACTTGCTAGGCCAGCACTTATTCCACTGAGCTATCTCCCTAGCCCCTCAACATTATTTTTATTTTAATTTTATCAAGAGGGGCCAGGGAGATGGCTTAGTAGAGTAAGTGCTTGCCTCTCAAGTGCAAGGTCCAGAGTTCAATCTCTGGCTCTGAAAAAAAAAATTATTAAGAAACAAATAGCAAGGGCCAGGGAGATGGCTCAGTGGAATAAGCAGTTCCCTGGCAGGCACAAAGGACTGAGTTCAATCCCTGGTTACACACACACACACACACACACACACACACACGAAACAAATAGCAAGGAGACAGTTTCAAAGCTGACAATATTTTCGTAAGTTATACACACACACACACACACACACACACACACATATATGGAGAGAGAGAGAGAGAGAGAGAGAGAGAGAGAGAGAGAGAGAGAGAGAGAAAATTTAGAAATTTTAGATGACACATGTCTATAATCCCAACACTCAGGAGGCTAAGGCAAGAGGAACATCATAAATTTTAGTCCAGCCTGAACTACATAAGAGACCCTGTTTCATAAAAACCAAACAGCTGGACTCTTGGGGGAAGTTGTTGATTCCATAAAAAGTAGTTATAAATACTTAATGCATATTTGTATTTACTAAGCTTTGGAGCTGAATAATACACCTTACCTGGTTTCCAGGTTTGACTAAGCGTAGGGCAGCTTCAGCACATAGGTGAGCTGCCTTAATGACATCTGCTTTCCTCCCTGTTACTTGGGTCCCCTGTAGATAAGGAAATGTAATCAGTGTCTTTCTGGAAAGTTTACTAATCCAGCTGACCACTTTGCTAATGTTTGTGGGCAGCCACCTACCTACCTGAGGCACACCAATGACAAAAGTGTGAGCCACATTAGCAATGAAGCCATCCACATGAACCCCAAGGTCACTGAAAGGCAAGGAGAACACTGGATTAAGAACAGGCACTACATAAATGCTCAGAAAAGACAAATGCCCTAGAGTATCTGGTTTAACCTTACATTTTTACCAAGTCACCTTCCTTGAGAATATAATCCTGGTCACTCTTCAAAGGGGAGAAGTGGCACACACAGTTATTTACTGAAATGCTGGTTGGAAAAGCAATACCTGTAAAAAGAAGCATCAGCTTCACCGCCTTGCTCTCTCAGGAGCCTTTCTGCTCTTTAGAGAAGTGCAAGGTTTTTTTTTTGGGGGGGGGGTAAAGGAAACTTGATTAAACTTAATCAGTTTGGACTGGGTAGGAAACCATCCCATTGCCACTCCAAATATCAAGATGAATGAACCAGAGTGGAGGTTATATCATAACAATAAAAATAAAGATCAAATCTGGGAAATTAAGGGAAGGACTCTTTCTTTTTTTTGGCAGAACCAGGGATTGAACTCAGGTCCTTGGACTTGCCAGGCAAACACTTATTCTACTGAACCATGTCCCTGCACGCCCCCCTTTACCTTTCTTCATTTCCTTTTCTTTTTTGAAGATTTTTCCTGTCTCTTCCATAATCATGGCATCACCTTTCTCACACAGGCTCAATACTGACACACCTGAGTTGGATGCTTCCACCAAAGATCGAAGTACCCCTGGGGACAAAAATCCACCACATCAGCCCTGTACATATTTATGTAAAAAAATCACTCAAGAAGTACTTGGAAGATGGACTCAAAGTTTCTAATAATGTCTACTGCCACTGTCCAGGGGAAACAAGTTTTACATCCTAGAATAGATCCACCTATATCTCTAATTTCTACTTTCCTTTCCTAAAATAAAAAGGCCAATACTCCCTTTTCTCCCATACATTATTATGTGACAACTGGGCATATATAATCTATCTCCCCCTGCAAGGCATCAGTATGGTATCTTTGGTATAAGAGGAACTTCAGGGGGCTCGCATCAAGGTACTCTATACACATGCAAAGCAAACCATAAGAAATTTATAGGCGTCAGGGACAAGGTAGACATAGAATTGCTGAGTTAAAGGTGAAGCATTGTTAAGTATTACCTTCTTTCCTTCTCAGACACCCTAATTAGGTCTTGGTAATCTCAATTTATGTAGAACTTATTTCCTTACAAACAAGTATATAAGCCTAGTGGACTTAATCCAAGGTTCCAAGCTTCAAGGGCCTAATGACATAATTTTTAGGGTGTCTCAAGGAGCTAAGTGACTGCAGTTTCAGTATGAGGGATCACCAGCACCTCTAATTACAAACTATAGGGAAAAGATCACCCCCCAAAAGAGTGTATCATACTAAATGCCCATTGTCTTGCAATGTTCTGTTCATAAACTCTCCATGATCCAGATCCATCCTGTATTTGGCTTGACTTTTTTTTTTTTGGCGGCACCGGGGATTGAACTCAGGCCCTTGGGCTTGCCAGGGAAGCACTTATTCCACTGAGCCATCTTCCCGGCCCTGGTTTGAACTTTTTAACATCTATTTTCGCAACCTTTCAGAAGCCAGAAAAAGGTTCACAGCCATAGCAACCTAACTACCTTCGCCCACTGCCTTTACAGCTAAAACCACACAAAAGCCCAAAGACAAGAAATTTGTATCTCCCCAAGTAAGCTTTGAAATGTTAACGTGAGCCAGTCCTGGTGGCATATGCTGTAATTCCAGGCAGGCCGGAGGGTCACTCCGATTTTGAGGCCAGCCTGAGATTTGTCTCAAAAGAAAAAAAAAAGTTTAAAAAAGTTAAAGTGATTTGGAAAAAAGGAAAATGGAGAGTGAAACACTTGCCTAGAATACAGTGAACTGCTACGAAAGAGCACAGCTCGGGTAAGGATGACTTGTGACACACCCAAAGTCAGCCAGTCTCCTTTTCCAATACAGTTCACAAGTTTGCTTAGCTGAGGCGAGAGACCTCAAAACTGTCAAGTCCCTGAGAACAATCACATTTAGAAGCTAATGCGGTCTGCACAGATTGGCGCGGTGGTAGTAATAAATAACTTCCAGAAAAACCAGATAAGTGCCCTTCAACGGCCCACGAGCTAGCCCAAGTGAGAAAGGGGCCCCCCACCAAGTAAGAGATGAAGCAGGAAAAAGAGCTAGCAAAGCACGTGGTGGGGAAGCTTGTGTCAGGGACCGCAGCGGAGGGAGAGGGGAGCCAGCGATCCGAATGGGGACTTGGCAACACGTGCCCCGGCTCAATTCCTGAGGCCCAGGGCACAGAGGGGTGCTTCAGGGCCGCCAAGGCTGGGCGCTTCCTTTTCAAGGTGGCCTCGCTTCCACCTGAGCCTCAGAAAGCAGGGATCCCAAATGAAAGATGAGGAAAGGGGGAGGACGCGCCCCGTATCCTTAACGACGTCCGAGCCTGCCGGGGCCCTCTCTGCCCTCCTCCCGGTCCCCGGCCCGCACCTCCACACTCTCCAGCCCGGGCTGGCCGCTCAGTCCCCGGCTCGACTCCGGGTCTTTCCACCACGCCGATCCGGCAGCCCGGTGCGCGCCCTTCGGGAGCTCGCTCCACAAGACCGTGCCGCTCCAGCCCCGCCGAGGACAACCCGGCACCTCTCCCTCTCAGCCTCAATTCCCGGACCCCTGAGGCCACACTCACGGTTGGCGATGTCGCCCCCCATCTTATACTTGGTCACGACGAGGTCTTCGGCGATAGTTTGCTCTTGCTGCTCGTCCTCGCCCGACATCTTCCTACTACCACTACTGCAGCTTCGTTTCCCCTGAGCCGCTGACTCCGTTTCCCTTCCCAGCCGCAGGTTGTGGCCAGAAGCCCCTCGATCCGCGAGGAGAGCGCGAGCGAAAGCTCCAGCAAGCAAGGCAGCGGGCGGGCAGGCGGGTGGCGAGAGCAAGAAGCTGCGAGCGCGCGGGCTGAGGCGCAGGGCACGCTGGGAGAACGAGTCCTGCCCTCTACCCGCTTTCAGCCGCCTTTCTACACTCCGGAACTACAACTCCCAGTCTGACCCTCGCTCCCCTCGCCAGGCCCCGGGGCCTTGCCCTCCTAGGGCCTCGCACGCCGGAATCGCCGGGCACGCTGGGAAGGGTCAGGCTCCGGCGGGAAGGCGGAGCCGTTGGGGGGCAGTAAGGAAAGCGTGGTCTCTCCAGGAAGACCACATCCAAGGGAATGCAGAACGACAGCCGTAACTGGGGGAGGAGGCGGAGCTGCATGAAGAGTAGGATTACAGGTGGCAGGCGGGGTGGAGCCCGACGGTGTCCCTGCGGGTGGGCACGCTCTACACCTAGGGCGGGGAAGCTGGGCGTGCAGCCTTCGATCTCTGGATCTGCTGGCGCGACCGGCTCTGCGGGTCCAATTATCCTCCAGTGTTCAACAGGGAGGGGCTCAGCGGACGTGAAAACCAAGGAAGGGTGCTGGGAGCGGGAGCTAGTTGACAGACCAACTGGGCTGCTAGACTTGGGGGAATGTCCATTTTCTGTGGCCTCCCAGTGTGGAGTGCAGCCTTCCACTGAAGTAACAATAGCTCAGCAGTAAACTTTGATGAGAGACCCACGGGCATAGTTGAGAAGGAACGGTTTGATCACTTTTTAAAATTTGATCATTCAGGGCCGGGAGATAGCTCAGTAGCTGAAGTGTCTTCCTAGCAAGCGCGAGGTCCTGAATTTGATCCCAGGTACCAAAGAAAAAAACCTTAAAATTTGATCACTTAGAGGAAAAGTTCTGGTGTGTTTTGAGGTTTCAGTACCGTGAAAGAGAAAGCACCTGAAAATTCTTTCCCGCGGTCTGATGACTCACCTGTAATCCCAAAGCTAAAGCGGGAAAACCACCACAAGTTCAAGGCCAGCCTGGGGGCACACAGTGAGTTTAAGGCCAGTCTTTGAGAATTCATCAAACAAAACAACCTTTTTGAATGTTCCGAGCATACTTTCTTGTTGACTTGTGTGAAAAGGATTGTGCCCTATGCTAGTTTGTTTGGTTTCAGGAAAAGCACCTCACAGTATATCTCAGGTTGCCCCCAAACTCAGATCCTACCACAGTGTGTTGATTGTTGGGGTTACAGGTGGTCCACCACTGTGCCAGGCCACTGTTTGTTTTGAAAGAAGTTATTAAAAAATAAAAAAAAATTAAAGAATTTACTTATTCTCTGCCTTTTTGAAACGGATTCACTATTCAGTTCAGGCTGGCCTTAAATTCATTTTGTAGCCCAGGCAGGCCTCAAAATTAGTGAGCAAGCCAGGGAGATACCTTGGCAATGCAAAAGGAACTGGGTTTAATCCCTGGTACCACATGCTGCGTGGCCTCCACTGAACTGGACCACCGAAGCTGAGTTTGGTGGTGCCTACCTGTAATCCCAGTTTTGGGGAGGTTGAGACGGGAGGATCACTATGTCCCAGCTGTGTAGTGAGACTGTGTACCAAATAAATAAACAAGCTTCCGCCACAGCAACCATTGAAGAACAGTAGCCATGGCCCTAAGCTATCCCATGCCCAGGGGCCTTAACAAGGGCCACAGGGTGACTAAGAATGTGGGCAAACTGAGGCACAGCCACCATTGCAGACATCTCACCAAACACACCAAGTTCATGCCGAACATGATCCAGGAGATGTGTGGCTTCGCCCCCTAGGAATGGTGTGCCATGGAGCTGCTCAAGCTCTGCAAGGACAAATACACCAAGTTCATCAAGGAAAGGGTGAGAGGGCTGGCCAGATAGCTCAGCAAACTGAAGCATAGTGTCTAGGTTTCAATCCTGGACCTGCATGCCAGCCCCACCTATGGGGCGCACTGAGAGGGTGATTGAGACGGCATTGTGGTACATGCCTGTAATCCTAACACTTGGGAAGCTGAGATTAGGAGGATCGCTATGATTCTAATCTACGTAGTGAAACCCTGTAGCAAATACATTTAAAAAAAAAATTAAAAAGGTGGGAACGCACATCTGCGCCAAAAGAAAATGTGAGGAACTGAGCAAAGTGCTGGCCACCATGAGGAAGGCAACCGCCAAGGACTGAGTCCCTCTGGAATAAGGTTTTGCAGAATAAATACATGAATGATTTTTTTTTTTTTTTAAATCATGATCCTCCTGCTCAGCTTTAACCTCCAGAGTGCTGGGATTACAAGTGTGCACTACACTCAGCCAAATGATATACTAGGAAATCAGGTTGACATTTTGGAGGGAGGTACAGACACCTCAGTTAGGTGTTGTGCCAAGGTACATTCCCAGCTCTGCTTTAAAATAATTTTTTTTTTTTTTTTTTTTGCAGAACCGGGGATTGAACTCAAGCCCTTGCATTTACCAGGCAAGTATGTATTTATTGAGCTATCTCCCTGGCCCCTTAAAAGAATTTTAAAGACGAATTAGGCCCAGAGAAACCTGGATGGACTAGAAGTAGGAATGTCAGAGAACAGAGAAGTGGCTTATCTACTACTGAGCAGATGGGGCGGATGGTCTCCCTGGTACAATCAATTTTCATTCAGGAAGCTGAAAAACTTCGGCATTTTTATTCAGACATGTATAAAAACAACAAAATCTTCAATGGGACAACAGGTGTTTCCCTCCAGTTTCCATCCAACAGAACAGAAGTCTGAAGACTGGTCCTCTTCTAACCAAACTGGAAGCTTCTCGTTTTTTGGATGAGAGTAGCTCCTAAAAATGGTTCTTTGGGACCTTTGTAAATCTACTTACAAGGAGTGGCAATCAGTGATAGTACATATGAGCTATGTCCAGTTATTTTTTTCTTCTGGCCACTCCTCCACCACTACCTGAGACAAAATGTCTGGGTACATGAGGAGGACATGGCTGTTGGAGTTCAACTTGATTCAGTGCAAAAACAAGAAAAGTATCCCTTACATGATGGGCTCCTTAGTTTTTCTTGACAGGTTATAATAAAGAGCAAATATATTGGAATTGGGAAGTTTGAATTCTGGACCTGTTTCTTAATTTCTTCAGGCTTACTTTCCCTCTTCCAGGCGATTTGCTTTCTGCATTTGAGTTACTGGTGGCAACTACAGTCTGCAGATACTCAAATTGAAAACTCCAGAAATAATTCACAAATTTAAGTTGCATTCTATTCAGAATAGCATGATGAAATTGTACACCATCCCACTCAGGGGAATTAACCCTGTGCTCAGTTATCTACCTACCCATTAGTAGCCCTGTCAGGTGTCACCAGACCATTGTGGTATCATGGTACTTGCATCCAAGTACCCTGCTTTTACTTAATAATGGCTACACAGTACAAGAGTTGTAGTGTTGGCAATTCAGACATGTCAAAGAGAAATCATAGAAGACATAAATTTAAGTGAAAAAGTGACAGTTCTCAATAAAGAAAAATCATGCTAAGATCTATGATAAGAACAGATCTGTATGTGAAAATGGAAACAGGTGTTAGTCTTAGTTGTTTTTTTTCCAGTACTAGGGACTAAACTCAGGACCTTGCACTCACCAGACAGGCGCTAATGCCACTGAGCTGTCTCCTCAGCCCTAGTCCTAGTTGCTGCATTTAAAACTGCAAGTTATAGAAAATGCATAAATACTTCACTGAAGAAAAAAGCAATATACAGTTCAGTAATTTTCCCAGGTTCAGACATTCACAGTGTATCTTGAACATGTGGGGGGGCCATTGTCTATAAAATGGGATGGCCACCTCACAAACTTGTACCGATTATGAAGTGTTATGTGAGAGAATATATAAGAGAGATTTAGCATGATGCCTGGCTCTTGGTAAGTGCTCAAGTTATACTCTTTTTAAAAAGTAATAGTAATCGATATCTACCCCTAACCTTTTTCTTCCACAAAATTTATGCTTTCCAGAGGATTACAAGTTATAAGCCAGATTTTTTTTTGCCAGGCTTCCCAGTTTTCCCTCCTCTTTAGGACAGTCTGATGGGAAACAAAGGCACACTAGTCCCAACATGTAAAAGCCTGAGAAAAAAAGAGACTGGGCAAATAATCCTTCATATCTCCAGGGAGCTTCTGTGATGAAGCTGAGGAATGGGGATAACAACCAGACAAAACCTTCTCCTCTCCTGGAGCTGTGAAAAAGTGCACAGCTGGTTATATTCTATAAGAATTTCATGTTATAATGTTTAAAAGCCTCCAAAGGGGCCAGGGAGATGGCTCAGTGGAGTAAGTGCTTCCCTGACAAGCACAAGGGTCTGAGTTCAATCCCTGGTTCCACCAAAAAAAAAAAAAAAAAAAAAAAAAAAAAAAAAAAAAAAAAAAAAAAAAAAAAAAAAAAAAAAAAAAAAAAAAAAAAAAAAAAAAAAAAAAAAAAAAAAAAAAGCCTCCAAAGATTGAAAGGAATTGTCTAGGCCTGGAGAAATGGGGCTGAGACCTGTGAGGGAGAGGGAGTCAGGAGGAGTCCCCTCCACGGATACTAGCTGCCATTAAATGCTCCCTGAGTAACTCAGGGAGCAGGGGTTATGTTCTCTGGGCATTAGCCTTAGGGAAAAGCCTGCTATGCCAGTAGTCAGGGTTATCAAAGGCAGAGTCAGTGGCTTCTAAGCTTCGTAGAGTTTTGAGGCGGGCATAGCGAACGTGGGGGGCATTGTGTCCAGGCCCCTGGAAAGCTCTCATCTCTTCATACCCTTGTTCAGCTGCTGGGCAGGCCCCCATGGCTGCATAATCCCCCCCTGTACCACTTCCACGCTGCCGATTCATATATTCATAGTCCTCATCAGGAGTGGTGCCAGCAGCAGGCATGATGGGAACAGGATGGAGTGGACAACTCTGTGTGCTACCCAGAGAGGCACTGAGGTCTGATCCTATATCCATATATTCATAACCCAGCTCCTCAAGGGAACCAGGCCTCGGGGGGTGAGGTGGACTGTGCCTTCTCCTCCGGTTCATGTATTCATACTCCTCTTCATCTTCTTCTTCAGTACCCAGGACAGAACTGAGACCCACTGAAGAAAGGGTGCCTTCCCGGGAGGCAGAAGTACCTAGGGTTGAGAGAAGAGAATGTAGGTGTGTGCAGAATATCATGGCAACAGGCAGAAGGGGTTGAGAGAAAGCTAAAAAAAAAAAAAAAAAATGAATAGGGAAGGATATGATCACAGGAAATGATTAAGAGAAGCTTCGGGAGAGAATTAGAGGAAAATTTGAAGAAAACCCTTGGAGTCAGGCACCTTTGAGATGTGTATCTGGCATGACATAACCATTGACATCCTCTTCCTCTAACCCTGGTGCAGAGAGTGGGGTGACGGGGGTAAGTAGGCTGTGGCGCTGAGAATGGTAGGCACTGTCTCCATGTGGCCGTGGGCTCCGGCTCCGGCTCCGGCTCCTACACATCGACACTCTCTCCTGGAGCTCTGCCTCAGAGCCTGTCACACGGTCCTCTGAGGACTCTGAAGCCAGGCGTGCCCTTGGCACTGGGTGCAGAGAGACAGGACGGGGGCACCGTTCACTGTCCCTACAAACAACAGACTCCTAAGGAGGAAAATAAACAAAATAATAATATGGTTGGTTCAGTCTCCAGGGACAAAGAAAAGAGAAAGAGACATTTTTTTAGAAGGAGGTTGGGCTATTCAATTCCTTTTTTTTGTCCTTTTGAGACAGGGTCTCACTATACAGTTCAGGCTGGCCTTAAACTCACTTTGTAGCCCAGGCTGGGCTCGAACTCAACAATCCTCCTGCCTCAGAGATGTATAAATGGCTTTTTTATTTTTTTTTTGTACAGGGTCTCACTATGCAGCCTACATTCATAGTGATCTTCCTGCTTTCTTCCTCCCTAGTGCTGGGATTACAGGTGCGCCACCACGCCTGCCGGGACTCCATTGCCTGCCCAGCGCACCCTGAGGCAGGGCCAGCACGGCTTTGTTCAGTTCCTTTTTCATAGAATGCTGATTAAACCTTAAAGGCTTCCACTCTACGACGCTATTATCAAGACCCCCTGTCTCCTACCTCTCATAAACCTTACCTGGGAAGCTTCTCCGAGGTTGCTCTGGTTCATGGGCATGTATCCAGATGATGGACTTAAAAGGCTCTGGCTCTAGGGGCAAAAAATAAGGAACGGCTTAAAATGAAGAGAGGAACTGACTTTGACAGTGTGGGTAAAAGTTACAGTGAGTTGTGAATGTGGACATCTGTAGGGTGCACGAGGGCTCAGGGTCCGGAATCCTGGACAACAAGGACATGTCTTACCCCACGTGGCCGGGTTAGCGTTCCAGCTGGTAAACTGAGGGCAGAGCCTAGCGTGGTTCCCAGGCTGTCCTCCTCTGCCTCCAAGTCTGAGTCTAGGTCCAGTTCTGCCTCCAGCTCTACTTCTTCTAGTTCCTTGTTTGTCAGAGCAGGGGGCTCTGCCCCAGGAGTTATTCCAGACCCACTCTCTCTCTAAAAGGGAGATAACTTAAGGTGAACCTCAGTTCCAGTCAAGTCCTCTTTTCTCTAAATGTCCTTGACATCTTCTAGATCTCACTCACCTTTATTTATTTTTTTATTTTATTTATTTTTTTTTGAAGAACCAGGGATTAAACTCAGGCCCTTGCACTTGCCAGGGAAGTGCTTATTCAACTGAGCCATCTCCCCAGCCCCTCACTCACCTTTATGACCAGATACCGTGGTGGATCTCGGGCCATCCTGGTGAACTCATTGGCTAGTTCTTTAAAGGTTGGGCGAATATTCTCATCAATCATCCAACCTGAAGGTGAGATAAAAGAGACAGCCAGATGAGGGATTAGAAGCATAGCAGAGGAGAGGGAGAAGTCAGTGAGAAAATGGCTGGGGTGCACAGCTCACTCACATTTGACCATGACCATGTAGACATCAATGGTGCAGATCTGAGGCTGCGCCAACCGCTCCCCCTTCTCCAACAGGTCTGGTATTTCAGCCAGTCGCAGCCCAGCATAGGGCTCTGCCCCAAAGGCCATCAACTCCCACACTGTCACACCTGGTACAGGAGGGAAGGGATTGGTCAGTCCAAAGATAGTAGATGGGAAGTGATAAAAGGGAAGGCAGCAGCACTCGGGAGGCTGAGGCAGGAGGATTATTGTGAGTTTGAGACCAGCCTGAGCTACAAAGTGAGCTTAAGGCCAGCCTGAACTGCATAGTGAGACCCTGTCTCAAAAAGACAAAAAAAAAAAAAAAAAAAAAGGGGGAAGGCAGAAGTGATATAGGGGTCTGAAGGTTTGATAGGTCCTAAGATGAGGGGACTCAGAAGGCCTCTGTGGGATTTGGGCCACTGATGATACAGAGGACTCAAATGCACTGACCATAGCTCCAGACGTCACTCTGGTGTGTGTATTTCCCAAAGTGAATACTCTCAAGGGCCATCCACTTAATTGGAGTCTGAGAAGTAAAGATAAAGTTGCTACCAGTTAATTTCCTCAGCATTGCCAAACCCCATTCTTTTTTGCTCGCTCTCTCTCTCTCTCTCTCTCTCTCTCTCTCTCTCTCTCTCTCTCCCCTTTCCTTTCCTTTTCGTGGTACCAGGGATCGAACTCAGGACTTTGTGCTTGCCAGCCAAGCTATCTCCCCAGCCTGTCATTCTTTTTATTGTTGCTTTCTCAGTTTAAATTTCTGGCATCTCTAGCTTCCTTCCTTAATTTATCATACAACAGAAAGAGTCTACCAAATACTCCCTATCCCCACGTTCCCTGCCTAGCCACAAGTTACCTCACCTTGGCCTCACTGTGGAGCAGCTGCTTGTCATCAGGTGGCAACAGGTCAGCCACACCGAAGTCTGCTACTTGAACCTGACTGGGTGACTTAAGTAGCACATTGCGGGCAGCCAGGTTCCTATGCACCATGCCATGCTCCTCCAGGTAGTACATGCCCTGTGGTGGAGGAAGCAGTTTCAGGGCTGGGAGAGCTGGTTGTTGAGACCCACAGTCCCCCTAAACCCTGAGTGCCTCTCTCAGAACTTGTCTTCCCAGCCCCCTCCCCCACAACTGCCCCCAGCTGAGTGGTGCTGAATTCCTTCAGGCTTCTCTCACCTTGGCAATCTGTACTCCCCAGTTAAGCAGCAGCTGTGGCCCCAGTGACGCCCGGTGTTGTCTCACATGATCCAACAGGGAACCCAGAGGCAAGTACTGAGTGACAAGCTGCAGAGATGACCCTGGGCAAAGTCCTAGCAGCCGTACAATGTGGGCATGGTCTAAGCTGCCGATGGCCAGCATATGCTATGAAACACAACAAGTGTTACCCAGGGAACAGGTTCCCGTACACTCAGCACATGGACACCCAGCCCAGGGCTTCCCCCAACATGCAAGTCCAGCAGCATGGCTAACGCTCTACATGACTGTAACTAACACTGTTCTCCCTCCTCATGGCACAGATTCCCCTTCCTTACATCTGTCACAGCTTGAAAACTCTGCCGTCCACTCTTGTCCTCAATGACTTTAATGCAAACAGGAATCTTGATGGATTCACCCTCAGGGATCCATACTCCCTGCAAAGTTTAGGGCAGCAGGAAGGTGAGGGGTGTTTGCTCCAAGTCATCTTTTACCACAACCCTTTCTCCTTTTATACTTTCCTACCTCCCCAGACTCCCTGTGAGCCACTCACTTTGTGCACCGTTCCAAAGACACCTGAACCAAGCACTTTAAGCTTCCTCAGCTCTGTCTCCTTGAAGATTCTGGCATAGACTTTGTTAGCCTTCTCACTGGGATCCAGGGGCTCTAGGCTCTGAGCAAATGGAAAAGAGATATTCAGCACAGCCCACACCACATCCCACTCCTACCAGCTGCCGGTAAGTGGATGCCAAGGGCAACAGCACCCAGAGAGCTGGGGGCAGGAAAGGCAATTGTCCTTAGCTCCAGAAAGCCTCACAGGCAAGCTGAGTAACAGACTGAGGACTGAAGTATGGGCTGTTCCCTTTGACAGAGGAGCAGAAGGGGCACTGGGGAGAATTGATCAAATAATCCCCTTGAGCATCTTTTACACAGTGTTTTGGGCCTTAGAAAGCATGTTGGCACACATCATTCCCTTTCACCTTTCAGCCATTATAGGAGCATGAATGTTCCTTCCTTTGTACAGATGCATAAGCCAAGGCACAGAGACAGAAAGCAGCTTCATCAGGCCAGGTAGGGAATTGAATTCATGCCTCCTATTCTCCTGGCTGGTACTCTCTCTAGTGGACCACACTGTCTCTTTGCAGAACTCAGTCAAATCTCCAGAGGAAGAGAAGTAGAGTGATGGTCACCCCATCATTTATCCCTGGATACACGTACCGTAGGCACCTCTCACAATTAAGCTAAATACTCACCTCCCCCCTCTCCAAGTAGCGCCTCATAGCTCTTTTATTCTGAATCCGGCGCCCACGCCAGTAGACAAAAGTAATGCTCAGGATCAGCAAAATCACTGTCAATCCAATTGTCACAGCCAATGCCAGATGGGTTTTGCTAGAGGGTGTGGAGAAACCCAGCATTATCCTGGGTTTACGCCTCTCTCACAAGTACTGTATCTTTTTCTTTTCTTTTCTTTTCTTTCTTTTTTTTTTTTTTTTTTTTGCAGAACTGGGGATTGAACTCAGGCCTTTGCACATGCCAAGGAAGCACTTATTCCATTGAGCCATCTCCCCAGCCCACAAGTACTGTATCTGTGCAGAAGGGAGGCTGCAGATCTGGGGCAAGTTAATGTTTATATATGCATATATCCTTGAGCCCTGAGGGGTCTACCTAAAGCTAGGACCTCCCTGCCTCAGGTTACTACAAGTTAATATTAGGAAGGAAAGGCCAGAAGCTTAGATTCTTTTTTTCTCCTCTCTCCCGTACTGGGTCTCACTATGTAGTTCAGGCTGGCCTTGAATGTACCACGTAGCCCAGGCTGGCCTTCAACTCACTATGTAGCCCAGGCTGGCCTAAAACTCACAGTGATTTTCCTGCCTCAGCTTTCATGCTGAGATTACAGGTGTGAGCCAGTATACCAGTATACACCAGTATACCAGGCTGGAAGCCAAGATTCTCAGGTACAATGAAAATGAACTAAGTATATAAAAGGGCAAAATGAACACAGCCACTCTAGCCCCATTCATAACCAGCCCATCCCTCACTTCTCTTTCAAATAACCCTATCTTCTAGAATCTCCCAGCTCGTCATACCTGATTAGTACCAGTGGTTGTCCCAAACAGTCTTGTAGCTGTGGTCCCTTACACCTAGAACAGAAAGTCCCTCTTTAGATGGATGCTTGGAGAACAGAGGACCAAGCCCAGAAGTCTCAACATAAAAAGATTTTTGTTTCACTTTATAAGGAAAGAGAAACAGATAAAGGAATAGAAGGAAATATATATATATATATATATTATGTATGTATACATATATTA
>PVKA01039350.1:0-19533 GCA_004027165.1 Ctenomys sociabilis
GAGAGAGAGAGAGAGAGAGAGAGAGAGAGAGACAGAGACAGAGACAGAGAGAGACAGAGAGAGACAGAGACAGAGCGAGACAGACAGTGACAGAGAGATGAAGAGACAAAGACAGACAGACAGACAGACAGACAGAGACAGAGTAATGAGTTTTTACATGTCTGGTATTTGTTCTCTGATATATTTTTCTGGACTTGAGAGTGATGAGACATCACTCTCAAAATTTGTTGAAAATTGAATCATCTTAGTATTTACCCCTAAGACACCAAGACCTAAATTTACAACAACAACAGGAATTGCTAAAACATATAAATGCGGCATAGCGCATGTTCAAGCATCCTTTCCAGACTTCGTATTGGGAGCAGCTCCTTCCTGTGGCGAGCAGCTTTTTCCTGGCATCCCAGTGGCCAGCGCTGGGATCCTGAAGCCTGCTACGATTAGATTGCTACTGGGCCATTACAGGACCTGGGCTGAGCTGTGGCTTTCACACACGGTGACACTGGGCTGACCCACTTCATGAATCATTGCTTTGCTTTTGCTTTTTCACAAGAATTATATGTAAAGATGGTCACATATTGTATTGGCCCACAGAGTGTATGTAGTAATTTGCTATTAGAAAGACCTGAAATTAAGTGGATATTAGAAAGGAATACCTTTTTCACCTCGGGGGTGTCAAATGGGATAAGAGAATATGTATCAGAAGCCACCCTATTTCTTTCTTTTCTTTCTTTCTTTCTTTCTTTCTTTCTTTCTTTCTTTCTTTCTTTCTTTCTTTCTTTCTTTCTTTCTTTCTTTCTTTCTTTCTTTCTTGTGGTCCTAGAGATAGAATGAGAGAGTGACAGAGCTTGGGACCTTACATTTGCCAGGCAGGTGCTTATGTCACTGAGCTATCTCCCTGACCCCACAATTTTAAAAATGTACTTTAATTTCTGATGACTTAAGACATCAGACTTAATTTATTTTAAGTTACTAATAGGAACAACAGCCCTTACTACATAAATAAAACAAATTAATGAGTATAAGCAATCACATTGTAAATTGGACAGACTTGGCTGCCCAGGGTTAGAAGCTGGGGAAAGACAATTTCTGAACAAGTGAGACGGCTGGTTGGAGGATAAGCAAGACAGCAGAATAGGAGGGGAGAAGGAGTGCACAGGTCAGCGCCCTAGAGGAGGTCTGACACCTGGCCCAGGCACCTTTGCCTTCGCCCTTCCCCAGTCAGCTGAACCTGACAAGCGCAGGACCTGGGACCAAACTTCTTCTTCCTCCAATCTGGTCCCGTCCAAGCCAGAGCAAAAGCCAAGGACCCTTGCTTCCTGGGTCTGTCTCATTCTACAGCCATGGTCCTTCGGCTGACACCGAACTGGCCCCGCCTGCATTGGCTCTGGGGAGCTCCACAGTCTGTTCTGCCCTGTGACTGTGCTGTCACTTTGGCCCAGGCCTGGAGTCGCTACTTCATCTCATCTTGTACCTGTATTATGATCTAAACAATTGACTAAATTATTTATTTTACTTTTTTACATGACAAAACATTTTAAACAAAAAAGTACCTGCAACTCAGATTCAATAAGCATTAATATTTTGCAGTGTGTGTGTGTGTGTGTGTGTGTGTGTGTGTATGTGTGTGCTGTTAGGGATTGAACTCCAGATCTCACACATACTAGACAAGCACTTTACCACTGACCTACATCAGGTCAAAAATTTTAAGGCATAGCCAAGTAACAGCATTAAAATTCTCTTTCTCTGTCCTTAGAGCAAACTCTTTTGTTCAAGTTGTTTGCTTCTTTTTGATGTTTTCATATTTTAGGTCATATCCGCTGATCCACAAGTGGTACCGTACATAGTGCTGTTTGGAGGATTTAAAATGTTTGAATAGGGGCCCAGGAGATGGCTCAGTGGAATAAGCACTTCCCTGGCAAGGCCTGGGTTCAATCCCTGGTTCTGCCAAAAAACAAAAAAATAAATAGTACATACATACATAAATAAAATAATAAAATAAAATAAAATGTTTGCATAAATAGTGTCTTGCTATTTCTACCCAACACTGTATTTCCAAAATTTATCCTGGATTAATTCTTTTAGAATTAATACTTCATATTTTAAATCACTATGTAATTTTCTGTCTAGATCATGATGGTTTCTTTCTTCTTTTTTTTTTTTTTTGTCTTTTTGAGACAAGGTCTTACTATGCAGTTCAGGCTGGACTTAAGCTCACTTTATAGCTCAGGCTAGTCTCGAACTCACAACAATCCTCTTGCCTCAGCCTCCCGAGTGCTGGGATTACAGGCATGTGCCACCATGCCCGGCTCATGACGGTTTCAGTTCCCTAACTGATGGATATTTAGACTGCTTCCATATGACAAAGTGACTAAAAAAGATTATGCATGCCCTTTTGTGTGACAGCATTTCAAGAGTGTGCGTTGTCCACAAAATTTCAACTTCCTAGCTGTTAATAACCTACTCTGTAAATCAGTGCACTCCTACCAGCTCTGTACGATAGTTCTCATCCCCAACCACCTTGCCAGTGTTTAGTAATGTGGGATAAACATCTTGCTGCTGCTTAACGTTGCATTTCTCTGGTTGCTGTTAAAGGTGAGCACTTCTTCGTGTATCTATTAACTGTTTAGGGCTTCTGTGAAATGTTTACCCATTTCTTCTTTGGTGTTTACTTTAGTCTGTGTGTTTGCAAGATACATTTAAGCATTCAGGGCAGTGGCAATTTGTTGGTGATGTGGATGTCTTGGAATGCATGGCAAGAGCAGGGATAAGTTCTTCTCCTTGGAAGACCCAAATTAACTAGCTGGCTCTTTTATATAGCAGTGAGATAGAAATTCAAACAGGGACTAAAAATCAACTCTGGAATTTTTCAAACATTTCTTTTATTTTCCAATAAATATTATTAGGTCATAGTAATTATTAATGATAGTGCTATCTCAACTTGTGGTATTACAGTTCCTTCTTATAAAGTCTATGTGGTTATGAGCCAGCCCCGCCTACCTGCTCTTAAAAGATATGGTCTAAGCAAGGCTCTGTGGACCTACATATGCAACCTGCTTCCTAGGTCGGGAAGACGTCCTGACTCCCCTTCCCATCTCTTTTCATAAGATAGACTGACTCAGAGAGATGGAATCCAATCGTAACTTCTTATCAGTGACACTGAGAAATGGGCTTTTTTCTTGTCTGATCATAGAAACATGATAAAGAAGCAAATACACACCACTTTCCTGAGAGTGGGATGTGAGAATCGCATTGTAAGGTGGCAAACAGCTGTGTGCCTTGACATGCAAGATTTTTGTAGGGTTGGAGAGCATATAGATTGGAAACGTCTCCTCCAATGTATTTGTCAGCTCTTGTTTTAGGTGTACTCTCTGGAATACGTGAGGATGACCTCACTTTGCTCCTATTCACGTGGTTCCAGCTACACAGCTCTCCCCCAGAGCTCCTTAAAGCAATTTTTGTGTCTTATTCTGTCCAGATCCCTCACTAATTAGCTCAGCTACCTGCCAGAACCCATCGGTCTTCACATTCCTTCATCTCGAGTCACCTCTGTCCACACCAAGTGGTGATGACACACGTCATCTGAAACCATTGTCAGAGGGATTTTCTCTCACCATTCCCTTTCTGAGACCTCTGAGGGGCCTGGCTGGGGCGGAGTGATATTTGGCTTCCAGCTTGCACCAACATCTAAAGTAAATCCATCTCCACTGTGAGCCAAGCTCACACTGTTGGTGTTTCATCCTCTGCTCATACAACTGTCTCCACCCCTGCCACCAAGACGCTATGGTGCAGACAGAGAGGGGCAGGGCCATAACAGTGTAAGGTGGCACAGAATCTGCGGAAGCTGTGTGCTCAGTGCAGTTGTGCTTGCTGGATCTGTTCTAGCCTAATCCCATGTCCCTTTCACTTTGTGGTTGATTGCTCACGCCCCTCTAATTTTAGGACTTGTTGCATCTGAAATTTTCCACTATTGGACCATAGAATCAGAGGCACGTTTCCACGTGGGTCTGAAGGTCTCCTATCAATATTTGCCGGAGGCCCCCCACATTGTTTCTCCACCATAGATATGTCTGAGTACTGAGGGATCTCTAAGGTCACATGGCCTAGGCGGCTAAGTCTGTACACAATGCAGAGCCTTTTCTTTCTGTATTTGGTTGAGTTATAGTAGCTAGCTGTTATCTGTCTGTGCCCATTCAGTTTTCTCATGAGTCAGCTGGTGAACTGGATATATCACAAGGACCATCATCCTTAAGTTCTCAATATCTTTGAAGGTATACTAATTTATTATTTTTAATTTTAATTTTTTATTTTTGCAGTACTGAGGATTGAACTCAGGACCTCACACTTGCCAGGCAGGTGGTCATTCTACTCCCCAGCCCTAACAATAATTTTTATTATGGATTCCTTATCATTCCCGTTGCTATTAGGTTGCTGGACTATGCAAAGGTGTCTCCTATTGCCCAGTCTGGCTAGGGAAGAGAGCCAAGAGCTTCTCACTGATGCTTGTATAGCTTCACCCATGCTTTCTTTTTCACCATGGCAAACGGACTGTCCTCCAGGAAGGACTGAGCCCGCAGGGTTAGACCTACTCATGCGTGTCACTCTCCATGAGCCCTTTGAGTCCTTTTCCACTGTTTCCCACTGCAGTAATAACACTTCCACTTTATTTAAGGTCAACTATCACATTTTCTACTACTTTAAGACATTTAAATGGAATATTAGAATTGTCACATAGGGCTTGTGATAGGTATTCAGTTATATACCATGCCCTCATACTAACAAACTTGCCCTCTTATGACTAATTATTCTGCACCTGGAGAATCACATCCTTGCAGCCACCAACCCTATCCCATTCCTGCTGCTTTCTTTTCCTTTCTTTTTTTCTTGTGATACTGGGGATTGAACTCACCACCTTATGCCGCTGAGCTATCTCCCTGGCCCCCATCCTGCTGTTCTTGTTGGTGAGAGCCTGCAGCAGCTGTGGCCTATTATCTGCTTCCTTTGCAAGCTCTCCCTTTCAGCTTTGCTATGCCAAGATCTAATCTTAAGTACAGATCCAGTGGCCAACATGTAGTGGAAGCAGATCCTGGCAATCAAGTATGGCACTATGAAGTCCATTTCCCTAGGGGCTCTGGGTAGTTTGCAAGAAAGTGTGGTGTGTGTGTGTCTCCCTACAGATGCTTCAAAGGGATCTGGAGGCCCCAAGTTTCTTGACCAAATCCACCCAGACATCTCCCTCCAAATTCCAGGGTCCCCTTAGTCCCCTTCAGGGCCCTGATCGTGATGTGACAAACTGGTTGTGCAGAGAACTCAGTGTTTTCTGAAGTTCTGCTGCTCCTATCCTTAAACCTTGGACCTGTTTTTTTGTTTCATCTGTCCCTGAGCTGCAGGAGACAAGAGTCTCTTTAAATTTCATTTTATGTTATTAGTTAATAAAGACGAGCCTGCCATTTTCTCTCATAATGCATCCATGGAACTTAGCAACAACCAGCCTATCATGTGGTGCTTATAAAGACATTTCCCTTGTATCTCTTGAATGCTGGGACATCATACCAACCAGTGCAACCCTTTCTGTTTATATCCATCTCAATGTAGGGTATCACAGGACAAAGTCTTTTTTTTTCTAATGGATTCAAGAGTTGTAGCTGTTTCTTTTTTTACTTTTTTTTTTTTTTAACATATTTGGCACAGGGTCTCACTATACAGCTCAGACTCAGAGTGGTCCTCTTGTTTTCAGCCTCCTTGGTGTTGGGGTTACAGAGATGTGCAGCACCACTCGGGGCCCCGGTGGCCAGCTCAGCCTGCTCAGGTGCGGGCCAGCATGACATGCAGTACCAGGATTGAACCTTAGTTCCTGTGCTGCCTAAGCAGGTTCCAAGAACAGGGTAAAGTCTTAATTGATTGGTTTTTATATTTTATACACTAAAAGTCTACTTAAATACTTTAATTATATGTATAGCCCTTTTCAGATCATTCCATTATCTTCCATTCTTAAGACTGAGTGATCTGACCCTTCTTTTATTTTATTTATTTATTAAATTTATGTATTTTGTACAGGGTCTCACTGTGCAGCTCAGACTTTTAGTGATCCTCCTGTTTTCAGCCTCCCCAGCATTTGGATTACAGGTGTGCACCACCACGCATGGCTCAGAGCAATCAGAGGCGGGGCTGACATAGCACATGGTACTTGAGATCCAGACTTGGTCCCTGAGCCTGTCTAAGCAGGTGCTCAGTTCGCTGCGCTGTCTCACTGGCCCCTGACCCTTCTTCATAGCAACATATTTTCTTCTATGAGTGCATATCTTACTGTGAACTCAACTATTTTCAACTTCATTTTAGTGGACATCACCTTTACATTTTCTTTAGCAGAGATCCATAGTTCGTGTCTGTTCTAGGCTTTTTGTTAATTCCTGTGTCATGACAGTGTTGCAAATTTTGATAGCAGGGGTTGTTTCTGACCATTCACAGGTAATTCATTGAGGATGGTAATCAGGATTGCAGGGGTAAGTCACTAAGGTCCTCCTTCATAGGATCAACCTCAACCACAATGACATCAACAACAATTAACAGTGCTCATAGCTTGCCTCTAAACAGTCTGAGCCTCGATTCTTCTGTTTTTGTAAAGACATTGTATTCATCAGATTTTTTTTTTCACTGGGGAAAAAAATATCTGGCACTTACTACTTAAAGGGGGAGAACCTTACACCTGAGTCAAGGTTCAGAGGTTTGAGTCCATGGACAGCTGGCTTCCAGGCCCAAACCTATGGGGGAGGAAACCTGTTCAGCTCAGCTCCTGGTGCTGGAAGCAGAGCCTAGGGAAGAGCACCAGGAAGAGGGGCAGCCTTCAAAGGTCCCCCCTCCCAAGTGACCTGGCTCCTTCAGCTCCACGCCACCTCCTAACAGTACACTTCACTGTGAATAGCAGTTACAAACCACCAATGTGTAGTATTGTGACCCCGTGATGCAAGGACCTCTTCAGGTGTCCTTAATTCAGTCAAATTGAGAATTAATATTAATAGACACATGCATGCAAAGGTTAGTCTCAAACCTGAGGGGCCATGCTTGGGCCTGTTGGCCTTGGTCCCCTCTCCTTCCATCAAGCCACTTTAGGTTTTGATACCTGTCTTTTCCACAGCCCTGGATAATTAATTTCCTTCCTTCAGTTTGAGCTCAGCAATGCGTTAACTAAATTATTTTTTCTTTATTTTGTCCATATTTCTACCAGATTTTACCAAGAAGATGGCCTGGATGTGTCAGCTACATCATATTTATTGGAAATTGTATTAATTTATTTTCAGAAAGCATGCTGCTTAGTTCATCATAGTAGCAGAATTTTATAGATAAATTTAACAGTTAACTTCAACTATTATAACCACAAATGCAGGGCAGTTTCTTTCTAAGCTTAGCATGGGATTGCCATTACCCCACACTCCATACATGAGTATTGTATTTTTCTTTATGGTGGAAGAAAATACCATTTCTAATGGAAACAGCCAGCGTCTATATATTCCTTATTTTTAAAGGCCACAGGATCATTAACCTGACACCATCACCTTGCTAGAAGTGACTGTTCAAACAACAGTGATATCATGGTGAAATAGTGCCTGATAATTAGGGGAAGTTTAAAAATGGTAAAATAAAAAAAAAAAAAGAAAGACTATATAAATGAAAGCAGTTGAAATTTCCAGATAATCTTGATAAGTGGGGAGAGGTAGGAGCAAATCAGGTGCCTTTCACTTAGATTCCAGAGAGATGGTTTCTGGCAGCACTTGAGTCCTCCGCCGAAGTCTGCCTCCGGGCACTAGAAAGCTGCGAAGCTGACACCTACACAGCAGATCACAACAGGTTCGGCTGCCCTGACAGCATGACAGAGGACACATATATATGTACATATATTTTTTCCCCCTTTCTGTCAGAGATATTCCCAGTGCATAAGGCAAGTGAAGGCATATTTTCACTCATCTACTGGCAGATATGTCTACAACTGCCATCCTTTCCAACCTGATTTCTGCACACAACATAATTATAGGCCCGGGAGGTAAAGCTGGACCACAATGTGCCTAGAGGGGCCCAGAGAGACAGCAGGAGCAGGCGAAGCTTCAAAAACTGAACGGGGGTGGGGGGTGGGGTGGGGAGGGAGAGCTGTCAGTCAAGAGGCGCTGGGAGCAGGGGCGTGGCCAGCGTGATCACAAGGCAGGAGCCGAGGCAGGCATCCAGGAGAATTGTATGTGATCTTCATTTTAAAACATCAGATGTGTAGTTTCAGGGTTGAGAAGCTAAAAATAGGTAATGTTCCACATAACCCACTTTCTCTAACTTCTTATGATTAATTCTCAAACACACTGTATTTTCTACCACCATGTACGTCGTACATTACAGGAAGTACTTGTAAATACCACAGAAATAATATGGACAGTTATAGTATAGATTTATAGGAACATTATACTTATATCTGTTCTCTATTCGTCAAAGGAGTTTGTTGCTTTTTATTTCAAAATGTTTAAACATGATATTGCAGATGCCCTCTGTCATGGGACATTATTGATTGCAAATGAAATGCAACAAATGTATTTCGAAGGCTTTGTACATTTTGTTTAGTTTTATACAAATCATGTAAATTATTAGCATATGTGTTTACTATTTTGGCAAGAAATCTACATGTAAAGCACAGTAATAAAAGCCATGAACTGCATCATTCTTTTCCTCCTACTTTATTGCAGTTTTTCCTTGTCAAACTGGGTTGGTTTTAACTGTTTGGTCTGCTTTTTTTGTTCTTTTACTTTTCCTTAAGCTCAATTATATCTCTGTTTAGTATATTCTTGAATTCCTGGATTTCTCATGTCTCATTTTCTTTTTTGATCAATTTACATATTTTTTCTCTCCTTTTTCAATAATCATTGCACTCCTACCCAAGACTGGACATGTCAGATACATCACCATAGTTATTAGAAATTTTATTAATTGATTTTCAGAAAGCCTGCTGTTTTGTTAATCATAGTAACAGAATTTCATACATAAATTTCACAGATAACTTTTCCAAATGGTGATTCAGAGCATTGGTGCCTATAAAAATGAAACAAACTTAGTGCAATGTCTTTTTTCTTCTCTCTCTCTCTTTCTTTTGGAGACAGGGTCTCACTTTGTAATGAAGGCTGGCCTTGAGCTCACTTGTGTAACTCAGGCTGGCCTCAGACTCATTGTTGATCCTATTTCCTCAACCTCCCAAGTGCTAGGATTGTGGACATGAGTCACCACACACAGTTGTCTTAGTATAATTTGTGCTCATTGTATGCTTTTATATGTGAACCTGGCTACCAAAAAACTTTACTCCTTTATGCATATTGATCTGATTACCATATAAGACACATTTCTGGGCCAGCCAGATAGCTCAGTTTAGGCAGAGTATGGTGGCTGGGGGGTTTGCGTGCCATGCCAGCCCTGCCCCCAGGGTGTGCTGAGATGTTGATTGAGACTGGGCATGGTGGCGCATGCCTGTAATTACTGCAATTGGGAGGCTGAAAACAGGAGGATCACTACGAGTCTGATCTGTGCAGTAAGACCCTGTAGACTCTGTAGACCCTGTACTAAATACATTAAAAAAAGACATATTTCTGTCTCTTAAATGGTCATGAAAAAATTCTGCCTCACTAGATCATTAATTGTGTTTCTCAGAAAAGGTAGTTAGGTCATTAGGTTGCCAACAGAAAAATTTACTGTCTACTTTCAGTTTTTCTACCTATACCTATATTTAATTTTTATACCTATATTTTTGTCTTCTTGAAACTTCTGTATTCTGAATTCCAGGAGTGTTTTGGAAATGTTTTAGGCTGGGAAAAATTTTTTTTGGCAACTCTGCACTAAATAATTCTGCTGAGGGCTGGGGAGATAGCTCAGTGGCCCAAGTGCTGCCTGTCAAGTGCAAGGTCCTGAGCTTGATTCTTGATACCTCATGCTGTTCTGGCCTGGAACCCAAGGTATGCAGTGTGGTCCCCCAAACTGGGTATAGGAGCACATGCTTGTAATCACAGCTCTGAGGAGGCTGAGACAGGAGGATCACTGTGAGTCTGAACTGTGTAGCAAGACCCTGTATCAAATGAATAAAATAAATAACATTTTTTGAAATGATAATTCTGTTCAATAAAACAGAGTGACTGGTGGGTTGGTGAAAGGGAGAAGCAGGAGCTGGGGCTGGCCTCACGGCTCTGACTCAGTGTATATGCCGAGAATGCTGCCATTATAGGAAGAAGCACTGAGGAAACCCAAGTTGCGAGGGAAGGATTAATCCTGTTGGTTTTATTCATAGCTTTATTGAGATATAACTGCACACATTTAAGATGCAACTTCTGATAGGTTTTCACATACATTTATATCTACAAAAACATGACCAACATCAACATAATTAATAATTATCCTAAATGTTTCCTGTACTTTCTCCTCCTCCTCCTCCTCTTCCTCCTCCTCCTTCTTCTTTCTTCTTCTTCTGGCAGAACCGAGGATAGAACTCAGGCCCTTGTGCTTGCCAGGGAAGTGCTTATTCTTCTGAGCCATCTCCTTGGCACCTGTGCAAATCTTGAAGTGTTTAATTCTTTTGTCTACTCAGACTGGATAGGGCATGTTCAGCATGGTATGGCCATAGACTCTTTTGCCTAATCAAAAAAAATTGGTAATTCAAAACATTATCTTATTATGGAGTTTAAAGAACCCCATAATAAGTACTGTTGTGAGTTTGAGACCAGCCTGAGCTACAAAGTGAGCTTAAGGCCAGCCTGAACTGCATAGTGAGACCCTGTCTCAAAAAGACCAAAAAAAAAAAAAAAAAAAAAAAAAAAAAAAAAAAAAAAAAAAAAAAAAAAAAAAAAAAAAAAAAAGAATCCATAATAAGCTTTTCATTGGATATCCTTTATTGAATGTATATTTTACAAATATTTTATTCTAGTCTGTGGCTTTCTTTCTGTTTCCAATAATTTAGTTTTGAATATGGTAAAATGTGTAATATCTGTCTGACATTTAAATAGAGCTATCTAGGAGAGAGTTAGACAAGAAGATTCAACATCCAAAAGGGCTAGAATAACACAGAGAAGCCACCAGCATCAGTGAATTTGTTCACTCATCTCTTCTGCAAATATTTATTGAGGACAGCTACAACAGACACGGTCTTAGTTCACTCAGGCTTTATAGTCTTCTGAGGAAAACAGATATGAAGTAAGTTAACACCGCTAGTTTCATGAAGGAAATAAACCAGATTCTGCAAGTTGATTCAGGGAACTATGGGGATGCTAAGGGATTGTTACGGTTTATTTCCTAAAGCCGCATGCAGTCATGGGGTGGACTTCTAGAGTTTGTGATTAACTCATGATCCATTGGGATTATGGTGATCCAAAACTGGAATTATAGATCTGAGTACTGTTGGGATTATGGGTGTGAGTGATACACCAGCCTGAGGTGAAAAGCCTGAATGTAACATAAGAGACAGAGAGACAGACTTCCTCTATGTTGCCATTGTTGCTGCTACTCTTCCCATTTTCTCTGCTCTTTCCCCACCATGAAAGGTTGTTCTCTGCCATGGGTCTCTCTGCCTTGGATTCAGCTGAGTATGAACTGAAATCTCCAGTAACTGTGAGCTAAAGAAACCTTTCTGTCCTTCATTTTGGGTGTTGGGTATTTGTCCCAGCAATAAGAAAAGAGTGAGACAGGGGTGTTCATGTTTTTTCCTTGGAAATTATTTGAAAGGGCCAGAAGAAAAGGAAAATACCTTAAGGAAACACTGGAGTTGCTTTCCTGAAGCCTTCCTTTAGGATTTTGGATAAAATGGGAGCTCTTCAGCCAGGCAGATGAGGTTCTCTACTGCAGCTAAGTTCAACTGAATCCTTGGTTTGACCTCACTGCCTGGATTGTTGTGCTTCCTTTTTTCCCACTTGTCTAAGTCCAGCACTCCTTCTGTAGCCATGAGGTCAACTCTTCTTGGCGTTCCCTTGGAGTCACATCATCTCTTCCTGTACCATCTCCAGCTGCTGTCACTGAGGATGGATTTAGATTACTCATCACTGCTCAACATTCTTACAAGGAAAATGCTTGAGGGCAAAGAGCATATGTCTCTGTATCTACCAATGCTTATTAACAAGCAGTGCACATTCAACAAGCTGCCAGTTATGGATCTGTAATTACTAGAAAAGAAAAGGAAAAGTCTTATTTTTAGAAGTCATACAGGCACAGTGATCAATAGAATGAGGAAAGAGGGCCCGCGAGATAGCTTAGCAGACCAAGAGCCTGCTTAGGTGAGTGCAGGGACCCAGGTTCAATCCCTGATACCACATGCTGCACTGGCCCCGCCCTTGGCATGCTGAGCTGATCACTGAGTCTGGGTGTGGTGGTGCATGCCTGTAATCTCAGTGTTGCAGAGGCTGAAAGCAGGAGGGTCATCAGGAGTCTGATCTGTGTAGAGACCTTGTACCAAATACAAAGAAAGAGAGAGAAGGGGAGGAAGTATTTCACATTATCCATTAAATAACCAACTAGTCACATCCTGTGTTTATGAAGTAGCCTCTCCCTTCACCCTTATCTCCTTCCTTCTATGTCTTTCCAGTCTAGTTGTCCCCAGAATGGAGATCACAAAAAAAGCACTAAAGGTTTCCAGGTCCTGTTGTTGCTGGAAGAAATGTGCGAGTATTTCAAGACCCTCAAGTTATAACACTCTTAAGGTAAGCAAATCTCAATTTCTCTCTCTCTATCTATCTATCTATCTATCTATCTATCTATCTATCTATCTATCTATCTATCTATCTATCATCTGTCTGTCTGTCTGTCTGTCTGTCTGTCTGTCTCAGGCATTCTTTCCATTTATTTTTATTTTTAAAGAGAATAAAAATAGTAACAAAAAAGGAAGAGAAGAAACAAAACAGAATTTCACTAAACAAAATAACATGAATGAACCACTTTTATTATATTTCTTCAGGGACCTGGGGAGATAGCTCAGTGGTCTAAGTACCTGCCTAGCAAGCACAGGGACCTGGGTTTGATTCCCAGTACTACGTGCTTTGCCAGCTTTGCTCAGCTCTGGGGAGGCTGAAACAGGAGGATCACTAGGAGTCCAAACTGCATAATGAGACCTTGTACCAAATACATAAAATTAAAAAAAAACAACCCAAAAAACCGTAAACTAATTAGTTGCTTAGATTATCAGTATAACCAAACAAAATTAGTATTTAAAAAGTTATAAGAAATTAAAAAGGAGATGAAAAAATTTATGCATTAACTTCTCTTTTCAACAGACAAGGAGAAATCAGCAGTACAATTATCCAAGCCATCCTGTGCATATATGTAAACGTTATCTTTAGCCCTCCCTTCTTTTGTTCTTATGTTCTTTTCCTCACCCCAGTTGTTCCCTCATTTTGAATAGTTTCTTCCTGTTTTCTTTTCTTTTCTTTTTTGGCAGAACTGGGGATTGAACTTAGGCCCCTGAGCTTGCCAGGGAAGTGCTTATTCCACTGAGCCATCTCCCCGGCCCCTCAAATAGTTTTTTTACTTTTCACACTATCCATTCAACCTTTCAGATTTTGTTTTCTCTTTTAGGTTCTAAGACTAGAGAGGCAATATTATGTTTGCATGTGTAGATCTGATTTATTTCACTTATGAGTATGGTCTCTAGTTATATCCATTTAACTATAAAAGCCTCGGATTTATCTTTCTTTATAGCTGGGCAATATTCTATTGTGTAAAAATACCACATCCTTATCCATTCTTCAGCTTAATGGGCATTTGGGTTGTTTCTAAGATTTAGCTATGACAAATCGAGCTGTTGTAAACATGGGTGTACCAAAATACTTGTGGTATAATCTCCTTAGTTCTTCTGGAAAAATACCCAGGAGGGGAATAACTGGGTTCAATGGGACCTCCAATCCTATCTTTTTGAGGAATCTTCACACTGATATCCATAGTGTTTATAGCTGTCTACACTCCCACTAACAGGGGAGAAGGATTTCTTTTCCTCCACAGCCCCTCCTGTTATGAGCTGACTTCTTGATGATAGCCATTCTTTCTGGGGTGAGGTAGAATCTGTGTTTTAATTTAGATCTCTTGAATGACCAATGATGTTGAACTTTTTTTTACATATTTATTTGGCATTTGTGTTTCTTCATTTGAGTTGTACATGCTCATCTTGGATGCCAATTTTTGGATTGGTCTTTGAATTTTGGGGGCCTGATTTTTAAAAATTCTTTATATGCTCTGCATAGAAGTCCGTTGTGTAAGGAAGCATCAGTTAATTTTTTTCCCAATTTGTAGGTTTTCTTTTTACCTTGTTGGTGATTTCTTTTGATATGCAGAAACTTTTAAAAAAGATGAGATCCCAGTTGTTGGTTCTTTAAAGTATTTTCCATGCAGTTTGATTTTTGTTCATGAACTCTCTACCTACTCCTATGTTTTTGAGATTTTTACCTACTTTCTCCTCCAGTAAATTTAGTGTTTCTGTTTTAATGTTTAAGTTTTTGGTCCATTTTGACTTCAGTTTAGTGCATTGTGATACACATGGGTCTAATTTTAATCTTCAGCATGTGGAAAGCCAGTTTTTCCAGCACTGTTTATTAAAGAGGCTCTCTTTCTTCCAGAGAACATGTTTGACTGCTTTGTCAAAGATAAGGTGGCTGAGTGTGTTTTTAATTATGCTTGAATCTTGTAATCTCTTCCTGTGATCCTCAGGTCTGTTTTTGCCAGTACCATACTGATTTTACAACAGTAGCTTTGTAGCATAACTTCAAGTCATAGATTGTGATGGCTTCTGCCTTTCCTTTGTTTCCCAGTGTTTCTTTTTGATATTCTAGGTCTCCTCTGCTTCTAGATAAATTTAGGAATGTTTTCTATACATCTGTGAAGTAAACTAATGGTATTTTAATTGGGATTGCTTTGAATCTGTATAACAATTTTGGAAGTATGGCCATTTTCACAATGTTGCTTCTTCCTATCCAGGAGTAAGAATACCTTTCCATTTTCTGATATTTTCTTCAATCTCTTTTTCCAGAGTGCTGTAATTTTCAATGCATAAATATTTTACTTCCTTTTTTAGACTGATTTCTACACATTTCATTTATTTGGATGTTATTGTGAAAGGCATGGTTTACATAATCTCTCCCTTGGTGTGCTCATTGTTTGTATACAGGAATACTATTGACTTTTGAATGTTGATTTCTGTCCTGCTATGCTACTGAATTTGGTTATTAAATCTACAGGTCTGTTGGTGGAGTTTTGGAGGTCTTTTATGTAGAGTATCATGTCGTCTGCAAATAATCGTAATTTCATTTTTTTTCTTTTCCAATCATTATTCCTTTTATTTCCCTATCTTGTCTAATTGTTCTGGTTAATGTTTTCAGAATTATATTGAATAAGAGTGGTGACAGTGGGCATCCTTGGTCTTGTTACTGATTTTAAAGTGAAAGCCTGTAGTTTTGGTCCACTTAGTATGATGTTAGCTGTTGGCTTGTCATAATTGGTTTTTATCAGGTTGAGGTAAAGACCATTTATTGTGACACCTTGTAGTATTTTTATCATGAATCATTTTGAACTTTCTCAAAAAAACTATTTTCTGCATCTATTGAAATAATCATGTGGTTTTGTCTTTGGCTTAGTTGATGTAGTGTACTGCATTTATTGATTTGCATATACTGAACCATCCCTGGGATAAATCTGACTTGGTCCTGATGTATAACCTTGATGATTTACTTCATTCTGTCTGCTAGTATTTTATTGAAGAATTTTTTGCATCTATGTTCATTAGGGAGATTGGCGTATAGTTCTCTTTCTTGGTCGGGTCTTGCTCTGGTTTTGGTGTCAGCATAACACTTGCATCCAAGTATTATGAATTTGGGATAATTGTTTCCCTTTCAATTTCACTAAAGAGTTGAGAAGAATTGACATTAAATCTTTAAATTTTTTTTTCCTTTTCTTTAATGTATTTGGTACCGGGTTTAACTGTGCAGCTTGGACTGGTAGTGCTCTTCCTGCTTTTAGCATCCCCAGAACTGGAATTGCAGGGTGTGCCACCATGCCCAGTCTCAGTGGCCAGCTCAGCATGCCTGGGGCTGCCAAGGATGAAACCCTGGTCCCTACACATTCCTAAGCAGGTGTTTAGTCCACTGAGCTATCTCACTGGCCCTTTCAAATTTCTTGTAGAATTCAGCTTTGAATTCATCAGGACCTGTGCTTTTCTTTCTTTCTTTTTTTCTTTTTTTGTACTAGGACTCAGAACTTATGCTGCTGAGCTATTACCCTGGTCCTGGGCTTTTTTTGTTGGTAAGTTTTTTATTAGATTTTCAATTTCTTGAGTGATATTGGGTTATCAGAATTTTTACATCTTCTTGATTCAGCTTTGGTAATTCATACATATTTTGGAATCTGTCCAAAACTTCTATGTTTTCTGTTCTATAAAAGTAAACCTTTTATACAGAGTGCATAGTGATTTTGCCCTTTTCATTCCTTATTACATGGGTTTGAATTTTTCTTTCCTTTTTTAAAAACAAGGTTGGCTAGGGGTTTATCAATTTTTTTTATTTTTTCAAAGAGTGAACTAGTTAGTTCATTAATTCTTTGTATTTTTTTTTCTTAGTCTCCACTGCATAGATTTCTTTGTAATTTCCTAAATTCTTTGGGCTTTGGACTTGACTTACTCTTCTTTTTCTAGGAGCTTGAGGTACAGCATATGGTTGTTTAGTTAGGTTTGTTCTGTTTTTCTGATATGAGAATTTACCATTGTCAATTTCTTTCTTTTTTAAATTGCTGATTCTTTTTTGAATTATAATTTTATTTTGAAGAGTAAAAACAAAAGCAAGAAAAACAAAGACAAACACAGAAACAGGGTAACATACAACAATGCGTATGTTACAGATTTTCAAAACAAGAATCGCTATTTAACAATGATTGATGTATTATCTTTTACCATCAAATCTGTTGATCAGATTATCAGATATAGTTAGGCAAAATTGGACATATGATTGAATATTACCTCAACTTCCTTCTTTTTTTTTTTGTGGAACCGGGGATTGAACTCAGAACCTTGTACTTGCCAGTGAAGCACTTATTCCACTGAGCCACCTCCCCGGCCTTCAACTTCCTTCTTAATATCGCTTTTATTGCATCCCACAGGTGCCTGTAAGTTGTATCTGTATTTTGTAAATATAGATATTATAAATATTGTTTAATTTCTTCCTTAATTTCATCTTTGACCCATTGATTGTTCATATGGGTGTTATTTAATTTCCATGTGTTTGTGGAGTTTTTGCAATTTCTTTTGTCAGTAATTTCCAATGTTATTGGCCTATGGTCAGATGATATGCATGAGACAATTGCAACTCCTTTGTATTTAATTAAGCATGCTCTATGTGCTAGCAGATTGTCTATTTCGGAGACTGTCTCATGTGCAGCTGAGAAGAATGTTTATTCCTATGCTGTTGGGTGGAACACCAGGTGGTCTCTTTGTCCAATTCTTCATAAGCTTGGTTGAATTCTACTTTTTCTTTTTTGGCTGATTTTTTGCCTACTGGATCTATCTCTTTGTGATAATGGGTGTTAAAGTCTCCCATGCTATGGTATTACTGCTCACTTGATTTCTCATGTCTGTTAAAATTTGTCTGATATAGTTGGGTGCTCCTACACTGAGTGCATATACATTTATGATTGTTCTTCCTTCTTCTTGCAGTAGTCACCTAACAAGCATATACTGACCTTGTTTATGTCTTTGATCTTTTTTTAGTTTGACATTCACATTGTCAGCAACCAGAATAGCTACGCCTGCTTTTTTTTTTGTTCCTATTGGATGGAGTATTGTTTCTCATCCTTTGACTTTCTGTCTATGAGTTTTGTTTTGCATTAAATGTATTTCTTATGTACAGCATATTATTGTGGGAATTTGTTTCCTTTTCTTTTCTTTTTTTTTTTTTTGCAGTAGTGGGGATTGAACTCAGTACCCTGTTCTTGCCAGGCAAACACTTATTCTACTGAGCTATCTCCCCGGCCCTAGATTTTGTTTCTTGATCCATTCTGTCAGTCTTTTTCTTCTGATTGATGAACTGAGGCCATTTACATTGATGGTTATAACTGATATATATTGGCTTATCCTTCTCATGTTATTTTCTTCTTTTTTAATTATTTTTTGTTCATACTTTTTATTATTATTTTTAAAGAATACAAAATGGTGACATGACCCGTCCAGCGGGTCAGTCAACGCAGGTCGCCTGGGGGAGGAGAGGGGACTGACAAAGACATGGAACAGGGACGCGAGAAATGGAGACAAGACAGGATTCTGATCAAGTCTCATTTATTCAAGGAAGTGAGGTAGCTTATATAGCAGAGGGGAGGGAAGTCAACGTCATCAATGAGGTAGATATATTAGGGTAATGTTATAGGCTAATAACATTCATGTGATCAACCAAAGGAGCTTGTCACAGGAAGTCTAATTAAAAGAACAAAAGGCAGGAAGCCATAATGCAGCAATTTACAGGAAGTGTAACTTATATCCTTAAAGAAATAGAAAGGAAGGCTTCCAGATTATGGTGCCCTCCACAGTGACAGAAGAAAACAGCATTATACATGATATAACATTTCACTAATCAAAGTAATAGGAATCTAACAATGGTTGCTGTATTACATGATGCTATGTGTAAATTAGTTTTTCAGATTAACAGATATGAACATGTGTTTTGTTTTAAAAAAGACAATAACTAAGAAGTTATAAGAAATTCAAGAGAGGAAAAAATCAGAGTAAAAACAAAAATTGTAAGCATTAACTGCTTCTTTCTTTTTTATATATTTGTATAATTAGAATTCTCAAAGTAGAAAGGAGTAGGCAATAAATATTTAAAGATTTAAAATTTCTGAATTTAGTTCAACTTATAATACTACATTTCCAAGAAAAATGAACATTTTGCACAAGAAATTTAAATGAATGATACCAAGATACACAAAAATAAAATTGCCCAAAACTTATAAATAAAAATAGTTAAAGCATATACATAAAAATATTAGCCATGGAAGAACAAAATTAAGTAGCATCTTATTCCACATTAGAAAGAAAAAAAAGGGACCAAGTGTGTAAGAAACTAGACTAATTAAAGGACTGAAAGAAAAAAAAAGATCTATTCTCTTTGAATTTTATACTTAGCAAACATACCTTTGAAAACTAAAAGCAAAATATTTACTATTTATACAAACTTGAAATATTTTAATACCTCCAGACGTAACATATAGGAAATAACAAAGAGCATTCAAAAGGCATGAGAAGTTACAGTATGCTCCTGGAAGAACAATAAAGAGCTCTTAAAATGATAGTTATGCAGGACTATATAAAATATATTAAGCCGGGCGTGGTGGCGCAGGCCTGTAATCCCAGCACTCGGGAGGCTGAGGCAGGAGGATTGTTGTGAGTTCGAGACCAGCCTGAGCTACAAAGTGAGCTTAAGGCCAGCCTGAGCTGCATAGTGAGACCCTGTCTCAAAAAAGACAAAAAAAAAAAAAAAAAAAAAAAAAAAAAAAAAAAAAAAAAAAAAAAAAAAA
>PVKA01039351.1:0-19543 GCA_004027165.1 Ctenomys sociabilis
CACACACCTGTACCCTCTGGCAGAGCCTGGGTCTCCTTGGGGAATCAAAGAAACCCTGGGTCCAGGCATCAGAACAGATGGCAGAGAAGTCTCCAAAGAGTAGGCCCAGAGGAAGCACGGGGCAGGCTCCAGAGGGTGCCCCCAGCTTGCCCAGGAGGAGACAGATTGGCACAGAAGAGACACAGGTGCCAATGTTCCACTCCTCTGCCTTTGGGAAGATGTACATGAGGCAGGTGTGGCACCTGTATCCAGAACATTCAGCAGGCACAGTGAGGGCGATGCACACAGGCTGTTCCAGCCATGGGCCCCGGGTGGATGGAGGCTGCGGTGCCCACCTACTGCACGCCAGCCCCAAGGGAGGGACCTGACCTGAAGAAGGCGGCTCAGCTGCTGAGGATGTGTGAGCCCAGGACAGCAGCCAGCTAGCTCCCAGGTCCTCCAGGTGCCCTTTCCAGCTGAGGAAAGGAGTCACCTGAATGACCATTGTTTCTGTGAGGTGGTTGCTGCAGAGGAACTTTCAGTTTAAAAAAAAAAAAAAAAAAGGCTTCTTGCAGTGGTGTTTGGTACAGTGTCTAGGGTCCTAGACAGGCAGGTGTGTTCCTAGACTCTTGGGGGACTAAAAGATGGGTTTTCCCAATGTATTGTATTAACAGCAAGCTAAAGAGGGCACAGCTGTCACTATTAGTGAGGAACATGTTTCAGGTCTCTATGTGGTGCTAACACCTAAGGGTGCCCAAGTTCCTTTATACAACGGGGTGTCACTAGCATCTAACCTCTGCATATTCTCCCAAACACTTTAACTCAGTCTCTGGATGGCTTGGAATTTCTTGTGCAATGCAAAGGCTATGCACGTAGTTGTCATATCACACTGCTTAGGGAACAGTAGTAGTCCGAGCGTGCTTAGTATAGGTGCCATGTTTGGAAGCCGAGCATGTGGTGCAGACTTATAATCTCAGTGTTCTGGGATGCTGAGGCAGGAGTGTTGCAAATCTGAGCCTGGGCAACTTAGAGAGATCTTGTCTCAAAACTAAAACTGACATAAATAAATATAAAAATGGAGAGAGGCTTGGTTTCAATGGGGAAAAAATTTTTTTTTGATCTACAGTTGGTTGTATCCACAGACCTCACAGAAAAGAGGGCCAGCTATGTGCATGTGTGCATCTGTGCAAAATATACTCACAGGGCCCCCCTACGCAGCTGCCCCACTTCCCTCCCACCCACCAGGGCACTGTTGACCCTCAACACAGCTCTTTCCATGCCCTTACATGCACAGAGCCTCACCAGCAGCATGGGAGGTGCCCTTCTTCCCAGCATGCCCATGGCAAGAACCTTGGAGCAGAGCACTGTGGGGCATGCGCTGTGATCAGGCGTCTGGCCAGGGTGGGAAACCATGTGCCCTAGCCCAGGCAGCCAGTGGCATGAAACATATACACTCCTTTCTCCCAAGTTATGCAGCTGGGGACAAGAGCTCGGGCCCTAGAGTCAGACAGAGCCAAATAGAAATCCTGGATCTGCTGCTTCGTAGCCCTTGGCACCAAGGGACAGGTCACCTCCACTCTCCAAGCCACTGTGTCATCCTCAGTAATGTGAGCTGATACTAGTAGTGACCTCACCAGCCTTTATGCCATAAGACAAGACATGTCTTTAACACGTGGCACTTAATAAATGACCTGGAAAGGCGGTATCTGTAACGTCAGCACCTCCCTCTTCCCTGTGACTCTTCACAGAAGGCTAATACGGTAGCTACTAGCTACAGACATCTGTTTAAATTTGACCTAGAATGAAACAAAATTAATTCCGTTCCTTTGTGGCACTAATCATGTTTCAAGGGGTCAATGTCTCTCTGTGGCTAGTGATTACTGTAATGGAGAGCGTGGATTTTAGGGTTTTCTTCCAAAACTTTAGACAACTCTACTGAGCGGTGGTGTGTATCTAAGAATCATTCTAAGCAGGAGACTCTGAGATCATACTGTTTACCTACTAGGCAACCATCAGCTATCTGGTCCTTCAGTTTCCTCATCTATAAAATGGGGGTGATAAAAGTGCCTACGTCTTGGGGCTTCTGAGGACTAAATGAGGGTGCCCACCAACACTTAGCCCAATGCTTGGCACATTGTAAGTGCTCCACTGAATTTTATCTGCTAGCATTATTTCTTGCTGGTGAACATGGGCTGATTTTGCAGCCAAGAAGGAGAAACCTTGGGGATCCAATCTGAGGAGAATCCACCAGAGGACAGGACGGGCTGGATACAGAACCCGCTTTCTTTCCCAGTCCCTCCATATGCCCTGTGAAGCCAAGTTCAGCGAGCTCCACTGGGCCAACTTACGTACAGGCTGCCTGTTCTCAGCGAAGCCCTTGCGCAGAAAGATGCAGGCAGGGCCCAGCAGGTTGTGCATGACGGCGCAGTTCTGGGCCAGCATCAGGAGTGGTCCAGGGAGCTCGCTGCTGGTCGCCAGCCCCTCCTCGCTGGTCTGCACCACCATGTAGCTGCTCTTCTCCTCTTGGTGCATCTGCAGCCCACACCAAGCAAATGCAAAAGAGAAGCAGGGCATCACCTCCTTGCCCACATAGGTCCTCCTGGCCTGGCCTGGCTTCTGGTCCTGGTAGGAGTCTCCTCAAGGAAAGATGCTTGAGGGTTGCAAGAGTCTCAGGATGCTTAGAGCCAGTATCACATCGGTCCCACTGATGGAAATGCTGATCCTTGACTGAAATTTGTTCCAGGGAGAGCTGGGTGTGATGCCCTCTGTGTCATACATACACAAACATACACACACACATGCACATGGACACATACACGAGCACAGAATCACACACTTGTGTGCATGCAGAAGCTGAGAAGAGAAGCAGAGAAGGAAACTCTGTCCTAGCCAATGGGAAGCATTTTCTCCTAGCACAACAGAAGGATATCCTTTCCCCCCAAATGTTCCTAGTATCCTGGCCCAATCCCTGGGGACAAGACCTGTCTCCCAGATTCCTCCAGGGCTCTGACCCTTCCCAGGTAGGATCCTATTAGAAAGCTGGGGGAGTGCTCACTTGAGAGCTGATAACATGGAGAATACATTGAGCTGGTTTGCTAGCCTAGAGGTTGCAAACAGGTGCTATTGCTACTGTAAACAAAGCAGGCAGGTTGAAAGTGGTGCGGATGGGGACGAAATGAGTGCTGTGTGGCCCACTACCCCAGCAGCACCACTCACTTAGCTCCACCCCCCCAACCACCAACCCCACCCCCTTGCCAGCTTTCCTGATCTAGAGCATCGGGTGAGCTAAATAAGACAGGCCTGGCCTGTGCTTGGCTTCCACCCGCTTGTGACCTCAAGATTAGACAGGCTCCCAGCAGTTTGCTCCTGCCTGCCTTCCCTGGCTCCCTGCCCAGCATGCTGGACCTCCAGAGGCTAAGCAAGGGCCTTGTCTGCTGACCGAATATAGCAGTGATCCAAGGCCCTGGCCAACCCCGTCCTCCTGCCCACAGGTTCCCACGCAGCTATAAAAAGTCAGCACTGACCACAGACACAACATTAGGTCCCATTCTGGCCTCCAAGCATGCCCAGTGCCTCTCCAGAATCCAGGCCATGGCTCTCTACCCTTTGCCCTACACTGGGTGGTCTCTCCTCTGGGTGGGAACTTGAAGCAGACTCTTCCCAAAGATAGACAGAGAAGCTTAATTCCTGAGGGCCATCTTGGTCTGAGAACCCCAGAGCTGCATACCCTACCTTCCTATCCTGTTCACTCTATTTCTAGCCAGCTGCCTGTGGCTCAACAAAGGCCGTGCCTAAGTGGGGATCCTAAGACCAAGGGGCAACGTATCCTGCCAAAGCAAGCCCCCTCCCTGTCTTCTAATGTCTCTCTCCAAACACCCTGCCGTGGGGTGTTTGCAGTCCTAGAGAGGGAGGAGCAGTCATCAGTATCCTCAAAGAGCAGTGATTCAGACCCAAGGATCCAAGCCTCAATTTCATCGAGCATGAGAGGAAGAGTCCGTTTTAGAAAATCACAAAAGTGAGAGGTTATCAGATAGGCCAGGCCCACATTCTAGCTGGACACTGCAAGGAAGGAAGATTCAGGGCCTCCAATGCACTCGTTCCCACTTCGGACCCAGGCATGGACCCAGATGGCCCTTCCCAGCTGGAGGCAGGCACTGAAGGAAGCCTGGGACTGGACACAGCCTGACCCCAGGGAACAATCTCAGGAGATGTTTGCAGAAAATCAGACTTTGCATTTCCAGCTGAAGCTCATGCACTTGGCTCCGAATGAACATAATCCAGGAAGGAGGAGGCAGCAGGTGGCACAGAACTCTGAGAGGCGGTTTAATATGCTGGCTTTGGACACAGCCTTAAGGACAAGTTCTGTCTCTGCCACTAGCTTGCTGTGTGACCTTGGGCAGGTCACTTCAGTTCTTCGTATGCCACTGTCCTTCTCTGTACAGTGGGGACAGCCATGTCTATTCAAGATAATTTTTGTGAGAAAGAAATGAGCTACTGCACGTAAAGTGCTCTGTGTAGCGTCTAGAACATGGCAAGAGGCAAATAAACAGAGTTGCCATAGTGATAACAGTGATGGTGGTGGTGACGGTGGTGATGCGCTTTAAGGGATGCTAGGTGCCAAAAGGCATTTGCTTCCGGCCCCAGGGGAAGTGGGGGGGACATCTGCCAATCAGGAAGGAATGAGAAGGATGGAGAGGAATCTACTCCCATGAACAGTGCGCCTGTGGTGGCTGGGGAATTTTCCACTGTATCTCTTGATCATAACACGGCCTGGCACCGAGTTGCCCCTGGAAGCTGCAGTTCTCCTGCCAGTGGTGGTACTTGACAGCCTGGTGCTGGCCAACTCCAAGCCTCGAGCAGGGTGCCTCTCACCATGACCAGTTCCCCAGCTACCACTCGGGAAGCCATGCCACTGGCTGACAATGTCTCATGGCACAGAAGGGACATGTCCTGGGCATGAGAGGGCCAGTGTGCCTCATGACCGTATGGCTTTCTAACAACACAAGCTGGACAAAAGCACATGGGTCAAAACTCCTTCTCCCTGAGGATTCAAGGAGAGACTGAAGGACTTGAGATCAGGGAAAGGTTGAAGAGGAGGGGGCTGCCGCTCTAAGTGGGAATTTGGATTAGATGACCTTGAAGGTCAGGTTTGGGAATCTACGATAACATTTTTGAGAGCAGGAGAGAGACAGAGAGAGGCAGCCTCTTCTGGAAGAAAAAATAAAATTTCATTTATGACTTCACACAGCTCAGGGTGTAAATCCCAGCTCTGCCTGTTGGCATCTAGGTGACCTTAGAAAGGTTCTTATCTCTGTGACCAGCTCCTTTGTCTGCAAATTAGCAAAGAGAACTACTTAGTGGAAAAGAGCAAGTGAGATAGCAAACCTTGGATACTGTGTAAATAGGAAAAAGCAATTACTGCTTTTGTTCTAAGAAACATAACATTGAAAGTGATGAGTTTTATGATCTTTTACTGTATTTCATGCACTCAGAAGGTGAAGGTGTAGCTCAGTGGGAGAGCATTGTGAGGCCTTGGATTCTAAAACAGTAACAACACCAAAATAACAACAACAACTTCTCCTGCTTTCCTTTTCTTCACTTCCCTAAAGCCCAGAGTAAAAATTTATGATTGCAATTGACAATACTGCTTGGAATACTATGTACTAGGCACTCTGCATAGCACTTTAGTTTGTACAATCATCTAAAGAGATAGGTGTTAGGGCTGGTGGTGTAGCTCAATTGCTCAGCATGCGCAAGGCCATGATTTAATGTCCAGCAAACACAGAGACAGAGAGAGAGAGACAGAGACAGAGGCAGAGAGACAGAGACAGAGAGACAGAGACAGAGGCAGAGAGAGGGAGAGAGATATTCATATCCCTAGCCGATGAACAAAAGGCCCTGGAGCAAATTCCCTTAAGGTCACACAAAAAGGGACACCTGGGTAGTGTGACTCTTTAAGCACTCTGAGTTGAAGATGGGTGAGGACACAGGCACAATTCTTTTTCTTAAGCTCAACTCCTTGAACTCTAGACAGAACCCACTGTGCGTCATTGCCCTGTGGTACATCAGTTTCTGCTTCTCTGAATCAGCGTGGGGCAGAAGACTCCCTTAAGATGATGACAGATGGGGGGTTGGGGACACACAGAGAGAAACCATCAGCCTTCAGAAGGACTCAAGAAGCAGCAAAGATTAAATGGAATGTGATGTGAGCAGCTTAGCCAGAAGAGGAAGCTGACAGGCTGAAAAGCCCAAACTGTCCTAAATTGAGAGGCCATCAAACTGATGGACGGGGTAGGATGAGGTTCAGGGAAAGGAGCCATTAATCAGCCTGTGACCTTACCTGTGTTCCTAGCCTCTCTGAGCAGCAATCAAGTTCCTTTTCTAGAAAATTGAAGAATGGAAGGAAAACATCTATATTGTTCTTTCTTCCTTTAATAATATGAGCTTCAGCCAGGGATATAGCTCAGCAGCGTATGTGCCTGCCTGGCAAGCACAAGGTCCTGAGTTCGATTCCAGGTACTACCAAAAAAAAAAAAAAATAGCCCACCTAAAGCAAAACCCTACAGGTCTGATCCCAGACTTGCCTGAAAGATGCCTCAGGAGTGAGTACGGACCCCAGAAGGTGACTTCTGTCCACTCCTGCTCAATACAGCTCTTAGGCACCCTATTTCCTCAACTCTTAAGCATGTCCTTCTAATCTTTCTAGGGCTTCTGTGACCTGTCTCAAGAATTACTAGGGGTAGAAAAAAGGGGATTCTTTGCTTGATCTTTTTAATAGCCAAGAGATCCACTTCAAAATCTCAATTCTGAAGACTTTAAGAGACTGCCAGAGAGGGGTACAAATCCTCAAAGGACATGAATGAGCCCCGGGGCCACCGGCTATTGGGATGGGTTTTCTAATCCTGCCTGCTTCAAGGGTGTCTGCATAGTGACATCCTGGAATGCACGCTTGCCACTCCACAGTCCAGAAGCCTCACAGTTACATGGTTTCCTTCTTAACTCTCATGCAAATTCCCAGGCCTCTCCTGGTCCCTGCCCCTTCCCACCCTCCACCCCTCACCCCCACCCGCACACACCCTCAGCTCTAAGTTCCAACTTCAGCTCAGAGCTTAGGATAGAAGAAACTGCAATCAGAAGGTATCTAGAAGAACAGGGAAGCAGCTCTGGACAGAACTCCTGAGAAGGATAGCAAGCTTCCAATGCCCACCCGCCTCCACACTCAGGTAGCAAGACGTCCCAGCCCCAGGGCTTGGGAACTCTGGAAACATACCTTCCTGGAGAGATGTCTCAGTGGCGACTTGACACAGTTGCCCATCCTAAGCTGAGGCAGCCCCTCTTGGGATCCCTGGGTCCATGAAGAAGGCTCCTTGGGGACTAGGAGACCTCAGTGCGGGTCACAGTCAACCCCAGCCTCCCTCTGCCTATGTTGCTCTTCCTCCAGGAACGAGAAGAGCCCTCTCGCTTGAGCGCGTGCTCTCTTACTCGTCTGCCTATTCTGATTTTTTTTTTGGGGTGGGGAGGTGGATGATACGTGTATTTGTGCGTCTAGATTTAACTTTCTGGGCACTTTCTTAAGGAGACAAAGGCAGAATAGGAGAGTGCACTGCACAGAGAAAATTGCCTGGAGAGCTGACGGCAGAAGGCAGCTGAGCTGAGAAGCCTGCGGGATCATCTACATCAGATTAAAGCGGAGTCCTTTCTCTGCTTCTTTCCCCTTCCCTCAGCCCCTCCTTTCCCGGCTGCCAAACCTGCTGGGAGATTGCTGCTGGGAGGGGACCCAGGGTGGCAGCTGTGGCTGGGAATTAGGCCAGCAGATCCACAAGGAGAAGCTGGCCAGTTTGGGCCCCCAAAGCCAGGGTGCCTCACAGCTTGCAGTCTTGTGTGCACACAGTGACCACACACACACACACACACACACACACTGCACACATGCATGCATACACAAGCCCCCGGGGAGATGTATGCCTCTTTCCAAGAGCAGTGAGCTGGATGGACAAGCATCCTTATTGGCCTCTGGCAGTCCCAGCTGGATGGAGAGCAGGCAGCTGCAGTTAAGGGCCTGGGAGATCTGGTGACGTCTCTATTACGCTCCGTTTTTCACACTTGTCTCATTATTGAATTGGGAAGAGGCTCCGGGGCTGGCAGCAGAGCTGAGCTGACAGCTGAGATCGTCCTGAGGAGGCAGGATGGAGGCTGTGCTGGCACGGAAGGCGTGGGCAAGGTCTCTGGACCTTCTCATGCTCTGCCTGATCCTGAATGAGGATCTTCTCTGGGCCTTTCTATGGTGCAGAGCAGGAAGAATGCCCTTTACCAATGGTCCTCGAGGTCTTGCAGCTGCCAGTTTATAAGTGGTCACACTTCCTCATCCCTCCACGTCCTGGCTTTGATGCGAATTCATCTCAAGCCTCAAACGTCCTATTTGAGATCTACAGCAGGAGCCAGATAACCACACAGGAAGCATCTGTTTCCCGCATTCATTTTTGCCCAGCAGGGGGCACCAGAGAAAACCGGGAGGAAGGATGCCTCCCAAGCTCCCGAGGGTAACCAAGTCTTACTAAACTTGCAGTGCAGAGTTTCAGCCCACAGTGGCTCCAATTCCAGAGACTTTTATTCAGTTTGGGTGGCTGGTGGAAAATCGACTAGGGAAAATAGCCGGGGCACTGCCCAGGGGGTGGCACAGGCTTGCTCCAAGGAGACTGGGAGGAGGTTCCTGGGTGGCTCTTGGTCACAGTGCAGCTACTGCTAGTCAGGGAACGGTTTAACCAGGGCATACACTCAGCAGCCTTGTGTGGGCCAAACCTCCAGCCGAGGGGAGGGGAGAGGAGGACACACCCTCATGGAGTGTGGACGCTTAAAGGGATAGCTGGGAACCGGAAGGGCAAGCCGCCAACATAAATGCCCTCTTCAAAGACTTGTGGAAATAGAGCATGAAGGAAGCACTCAGCAGGCCTGGGCTGGGTCACGTTCTCTGGACGCTGATGAACGGGAAGGGTGGTGGTGGGGTGAGTCCTGTCTGCTGGTGATCACTCCTGAGCGGCCGGCTTCTCCAGCGGAAAACGGGGCTTCCCCTACATTGCTAATAAAGTACACAAGGGGAAGAGTGTGCCCTGTAACAGGGACTCATTAAGTAATTATTGAGAGAAGGATCATTTGTCCAGCGTTTATGTGGCAGGCCCTGTGCTTGTCTCTGGGATTGTTGTGGGGACCATGATAAACATGATCCCTGCTTCAAGGGAGTTTATATACCAGCAGGCAGGCGAGAGATAGAAAGAGGCTATGTGCCTAATTAATGCACTACAGGCCTGGGGAGATGGCCCAGTGGAATAAGCGCTTCCCGGCAAACACAAGGGCCTGAGTTCAATCCCCAGTTCTGCCAAAAAAAAATAATAAATACTAATTAATGCACTACATTTGAGACAAATGGTATGAAGGGAACCATAAGAGCTCTCTTTTTATTTATTTTATTTTTTTGGCAGAACCGGGGATTGAACTCAGGCCCTTGCACTTGCCAGGGAAGCGCTTATTCCACTGAGCTATCTCCCTGGCCCCCACAAGAGCTCTAAGAATATGAGACAGGGGAATCTGACTTAGCTGGAGGAATCAGGAAAGACTTCTATGGGCCGTGGAGATAGTTCAATGATCTAAAAGCCTACTTAGGCAAGCTCAAGGATCAGGGTTCAGCCTCCTATACCACATGCCGAGCTGGTGCTCCCCTGGTGTGCTGAATCGGCCACCAAACTGGGTGCACACCTGTAATCCCAGGGTAGGGGAGGCTGAAAACAGGAAGATCACTATGAGTCTGAGCTGTGTAGTGAGACTCTGTACCAAATACATAAAAAAATAAAATAAAGACTTCTAGGAAAAATCTGAAAAGTGACCAGGTAAGAAATATATGCCTGTAAACCTGGCTACTCAGGAGGCTGAGACAGGAAGAATGAGTTTGAGCCCAACCTGGGCAATCTGGAAAGAGCCTATTGCAAAATAAAACAAATGAAAAGGCTTGAGGATATAGCTCCGTGGTTGAACTTAAAGAAAACTGAGAAAAGAAGAAAAGACAAGATGAGAAAAGAAAGAAAGAAAGAAAGGCCAGAGTGATGGCGCAATAGAATAAGCACTTCCCTGGCAAGCACAAGGGCCTGAGTTCAATCCCCAGTTCCGCAAAAAAAAAAAAGGAAAGAAAACCTAAATCACACTACTCAAAGGTGGAAATATGTAGAGGCAGCAGAGCAACAGGCGGGACTTTCAGTACAGGCTGTAGATGAGGATCACACAGATTCCTCCCAGAAGTTCTGGTTTAATAGCTCTATATGGGCTCCATTACTTAGCCCACTCTTATGGAAGTGATCCTGCACATAGTTGGGGAGAACCAGAGACCACACTGCTTGGAACGCAGTCAGACTAACCTGGCTTCAAACCTTGCCCTGCTGCTTAGTAACTGCGTGACCTTGAGCACATAGCAGTCTTTCTGAGCTTCAAAAGTTTGGCTCAGTGTCAGGCACCTAGAAAATGTCCCCCTTCTCTGTCTGGTCAATGTTTTAAAGGGCCAGGTGCACCATTCGTTCATACAACCTCCACTCACTCAGACTGGTGAGTCCTGCCCTCTGCAGGCCGTACCATGTCACAGCACCAGCTCATCGACCTTGGGATATGTCTCTGTCCTTGGAAATTGCAGCCAGAAGACAGCAAAATCAGGCCCCTGGAAAAATCCAGCACTTGAAGAAAGTCCCTCCTGCTGCAGTGACGAGGGCTGATACTAGGCTGAGGTTTAAGGGCAAAAGAGATCTAAGAGTTCAAACCTGGGGTTCCAGAGCTTTCTCAAACTAACTTGAGCTGGGCAGTGGTCAGGCAGGGCAGACGGCTTGACCATCAACAGGAAACAAAACAGGGCTGGCAGGTAGAGGCTGACCTGAGGAATAAAGCAGGTCACACGCACACCCTGCTCACAGTTCTTATCCACTGAGCAACAGTGCTTGGGCCTCCGGAAGCCACACCTTTAGGGTTACAGAATGGAATAATAGGATCAGGGGGATGAGAAGGATAAGCCCCTTGTTGATTATTCCTGATTAGGATGGAGCTGGCCATTGGTTCTGGTCAGTTCTACCACCAGCATTTGAACTTGAATGACAGCTCTATGCCAAGACACTTCGGGAAAGCCGAGTTGAAACATGAGAGGTGCTTTGTAGAAACTTCCGACAAACAGAGAATGCACACAGGTGGCTTTCAATCACTGCAGAATGGGCAGGTATGTTTGGAGACAGGTAGTCCTGCTGTCACTACTGTGTAATCTTTGGCAAACTCAGTCCTCTCTCCTCAGCCTCTTTCCTCATCTCTAAATTGAGCGGTGACAATGCTACCCTAAGCAGACAGTTGTAAAGATAATGAGAATAGATTTTGATCATTGTTCAGCGGGCTCCAGACTGAGATCTCAGTTCTTTAGCTGCTTCCCAGAAAAGGGTGACATCACAGAAAACTCTTACTCAAGTGACTAAAGCCATAAGACAAAAAAAAAAAAAAAAAAAAAAAAAAAAAAAAAAAAAAAAAAAAAAAAAAAAAAAAAAAAAAAAAAAAAAAAAAAAAAAAAAAGCCGGGCGTGGTGGTGCATGCCTGTAATCCCAGCACTCGGGAGGCTGAGGCAGGAGGATTATTGTGAGTTTGGGACCAGCCTGAGTTACAAAGTGAGTTTATGGCCAGCCTGAACTGCATAGTGAGACCCTGTCTCAAAAAGACAAAAAAAAAAAAAAAAGCCAGTGTCATCTGTAGTTGATGTTAACCACAAACTGACCTCTTTCCCTTGTCAACCTCTGGAGAAAAAGCAAAGAGGAGACTTGGCCAAGGTAGGAATGACGAATATATACAACCTTTCTCCTGGGAACATAAGGCTGGGTGTTGTTGAGTCAGTCCATCAGGACCCAAACTGTTGGCATGGCCTCTCTCTCTCTCAGTTTAAAGCACAGGAACCAGGAAACTCTAAAATTCTGATGATTTTGATCTCCAGTGTGCTGTGCTGGCCCTGTCCCCAGGCTGCACTGAGGCAGCGATTGAGACTGAGCGTGGTGGCGTGTGCCTGTAATCCCAGCGCTTGAGAGGCTGAAAACAGGAGGATCACTATAAGTCCGATCTGTGTAGTGAGACCCTGTAGATCCTGTACTAAACACATAAAAAAATTAAGGGACTGGGGAGATGGCTCAGTAGAATAAGCACTTGCCTGGTAAGCGCAAGGGCCTGAGTTCAATCCCCAGTTCTGCAAAAAAAAAAAAAAAAAAAAAAAAGTAAATAAAATTCTGATGATGACAAATTCATTTATTCATCCTTTCATTTAGGGGACACTGATACACTGCTATGTGCAAAGCAGTGTGGACACTGGGGTGTTCTATCCAAATCAGAAGTGTTATCTCTATAGCTGGGAAAAGGGAAAGGGAGGGACAAAGCTACGGGTTTTAGTTGTCACATCTGCCTCCTCTACAAGGGCTGTTTCTTCTCGATCTTAGAGTAAGAGCAGGAATAACCAAGGACCCAAACATTCGAATCACTCCTATTCTGAGTTAATTTCTTCCTACTTCTTCTTCCTCTTTTTATTGCTTTGTAATTTTTTCTTGTTTTTTTTTTTTTTTTTTTTTTTAAGTGGGGATTGAACCTAGGACCTTTGTACTCAGCTACATCCTCAGACCTTTTTTAATTTTTTTTGAGACAGGATCTCACTGAATTGCCAGTGATAGGCTCAACCTTGTGATCCTCCTGCCTCAGCCTCCCAGAGTGCTGGGATTATAGGCATGTGCCACCATGCCCGGCTCTATTCTTACTTCATTCCTGCCACCACACCCTCTCTGTCAGAAAGGTATGTCCTTTGTGGGCAACAGAGAGGGAACGGGAGATGGGCCTCTGACATTCAGATCTTTCCTCTAATAATCTTCCTCATTTACCTCAGAGGCAGCTTTCAAAACTACCTTACACACACCTTTATCTGTTTGTTTGTTTTTGTAGCACTGGGGATTGAACACACACCTTTATCTGGACTCTATTAATAACAAAAAGAATATTAATGAAGTCTGCCCTTTACCCAGCACCCTCCATGAGCCAGGTATTTGACAGCCTTAAACCTGGGTAATTCTTTTAATAACTCTCCAAGGTAGTTTTTGCTGATCTCATTTCTAGATGAAGATCCAAGACCAGAGAGACAAAATGACATGCAAGGTCACACAAAAGATAGAAAACAGGGGCCAAGATATAGCTCAGTGGCACAAGCATCTACTTGGTAAGTGCAAGGCACTGAGTTTGATTCTCAGCACCAAAAAAAAAAAAAAAAAAGACACAAAGTGGAAGTTGTAGCCGGGCGTGGTGGCGCAGGCCTGTAATCCCAGCACTCGGGAGGCTGAGGCAGGAGGATTGTTGTGAGTTCGAGACCAGCCTGAGCTACAAAGTGAGCTTAAGGCCAGCCTGAACTGCATAGTGAGACCCTGTCTCAAAAAGACAAAAAAAAAAAAAAAAAAAAAAAAAAGTGGAAGTTGTGATTGGAACATGAAACAAGCCACAGTTCTATGCCTTGGCCCTAAAACCACATTATCTCTCTACCCGCAGTAAGACTATCTCATGAGGTCACGGGTAGAATCCTAAGCCCTCTTTCCCCCTATGTAGGATTCTCATTTAATACCTCTGATGTCACTCTGAATTTAGCTCTCCCTGGCTCCATCACAAACAGCAATAAGATGACCTTAGTAAGTTGAATCAAATAACAAAAATAATAATAAACAAGGGCCGGAGAGATAGCTAAGTAGAATAAGCACCTGCCTGGCAAGTGCAGGGTCCTGAGCTCAATCCCCAGTACCACAATCATCATCATCATCATCAACACAGATAGAGCTGTTATTCTCTGCCATGCCCTGTGACAAGCTCTACATATTACCATATCTCATTTAACTTTCCAAGCAGGGTCTTGCAAAGTAGTCCAGGCAGGACCCAAATTTGTGATCCTCCTTCCTCAGCTTCCCAAGGCACGCTCTAGCATGCCAGTCTCCAAACTCTTCTTGAGGTATTAGGACTGTGTCTATTTTGAAAGAGAGAGAGAATGCTTTAACTCATATAAGGATTCCAACGTAAGGTCTTAAAAAGAGGGGAAAAAATTAAAAAGATAAAAAGAGCTGGAACTTGAGAGAAATGAAAAATAAGCTTCCCCAGATATATTTTGCCCTAAGCAGATCCTACCTGAAAGTTCTCATATTCAGAATTTTATTTTCCTTCTGTTGGTTCCACCTTGACAGAGGTGGAACAGAGGACAGAAATTTCAGTGCAGAAGACAGAGAGGAGACAGTAATTCCTCTCTGTTACAGGACCCCAGAGGCCCTGACATGAAGAAAAGTCCCAGCCAGGGCCTGTTATCAGTTAGCAGCTGCTGTTTAAACAATGCTTTGGAGAGATGTCAGCAGGAAGCCCAAACTGAAGGAGCTGGGCTTTAAAGAAAAAGCCGCAGCAGCTCCACTCAGAGAAGCCAGGGCTTCCAGAGGAAGGTAGTAAATATTTGATGGGACCTTCCATCTCCTCCTGACTCAGGTGACCCTGGTGACATTTCAAAACATGAGGCTGGAGAAAGTTCTTCCCTTAATGAGTGGGAAATCAGGAAGAGAAACAAAAATCACATAGCTGCAAAGCTCTGAGTTCAAGAAGGGACGGTGTAGGTGAATTCTCCAAGAATGGATAGCAAGGGCTTGTTTTCCAAGAGTCAGATTGCCAGCAAACTGAAAAACTGGGCCTTCCAAACTGCTAGATCATTAGCCCCCAAATAACCAGAGTTTTTGCTGTCTTGTTCATTGTGTTCTCCCTAGAGTCTAGCAGCTTCCTGGACATATAGTAGGTGTTCAAGAATTATTTGATGAGGTACAGGGGACCACAGTTCGATCCCCAGCTCCATATGCTGCATCAGATTCTCCTTTAAGGCAGCCTGAGCCAGACAAAAAAAAAAAAAGAAAAAAGAAAAAAGAAACAAATATTTGATAAATGAGTAAACTGCTGTCACCTGTTCAACAACATGGCATATTTGTCGCAACCTGGTTCCCATCCACAGATCACTCCTGCCCTCACACTCTGTGGATATCTCTTTGCTAACACACCAGCCACTGCAGTGAACTTCTCCCTCGGCGTGTCGCCACGCTAACTCTCAGAGCTCTGCATCCAAATCTGTACTCCGAACTGCTTCCAGCTCCCTCGGCTAACGAGGGCTCCCTGCAGGAACAAAGCCACGCGCTGCTGCCCTGTCACGCCACCACAGCAGCCCCGTGCAACCCGAATCCATGTGCAGCTGCCTTCATGTCAGACCTCCACTGGCATCAGCCACTGCAGAGTAGTATTTTAAAAAGATTTGTGCAGATCTGAAGCAAAACACGCACAGCCTCCTTAGAACGCTGATCCAGCATGGCAAGCAAGGAGCTTGAGACGGATTCTCTGCACTAGATCCCAGCACAGGAATGCTCAGGCCCCTGTGCCCCCCTCAGACAAAGCAACGCTCTGATCAGACCTTTGCATCACACTTCTCTTTGGCTGCTGCAGAACTGTCTCAACGTGGTGCCAGTGAGTTTGACTTGATTACAGACTCTGAACTCGCAGAAATCCAGGCTTTGTTCAGGAGTTCACAGGTTCCTGTCTCCTCCAAGCACAGTCCCAAACGGTAGACCTCAATTATGACCACAAAGCTTTTTGTAAATGGAAGCTGCACAGACACCTGAGACCCTTAAGGGAGAGGCCTGGGGGAATCAAAAGGAGCCATTGACGACCTCTTGGTGGCATTTCTGGCTCTAGAATGCACAGCAACACAGGCTAGGGTTCTTTGGGTGTTAATCCACGTCCTACAACTCCACATCCTAACTGCATCCCTACAGTGAACATCTCAAAACACTCCAAAGTTCCAGTTTGAGCCCTAGCTCTACACAGCACCTCCATGGCTGCCCAGACACCTCTTTCCTATTTCTGAACCCCCTAACTTTCCCCCAGGGTTTTAGGGACACTGTAGGCAATGCCTAGGGTCTCCATCTCCAAGCAAGTCTGTGTTCCCTAAGGCTGCCCCACACTCTGAAGTCTCCGCTTTCTTGAGTCACTCTGGCGGTACGGGCTAGCGGTCAGAGGAGCTGGTTCAGCGTCACCTGCTCGGAGCACCCCTGTGACCCCTGCGAATCTCCCGGAGGATTGTGGAGGTCGCTCTCCTTCGGGACCGGTGGCTTCCAGCAAGGGTGAGGAAGGCTGGGCGGCTGTGCCGCGCCTGAAGAGGCCCAGAGCGTGGACAGCGACAGGGTGCTGAATCAGACTAGGGGGTGGAGGGCGCTGGCCCGGGCGTCGGGCCGCGGGAGGACAGGTTGAGCCGGGCCGTGACCTGGGGACCCTAGGCAGCGGGCGCAGGCAGTGTCCCGAGCGCCCTTCCCGGGAACGAGGGCAGGAGGCGCGGCCCTTACCTGGCCGAAGGCGGAGCTGAGCATGGGGCGCAGCCGGTGGAGGAACGGGTCCGCCTCGGGCGCGGCGGCGGGCGCGGAGTCCCCGCGGCCCGGGGCTCGCAGCGAGCCCCGGAGGCCGAGCGCCGGGGACAGTCCCCGTTCCTCCCCATCCCGCCCGCGGGCCGGCGGCAGCGGCGACGGCGGCAAAGGTCGGGACGCCGCGGTAGGCAGCGCCTCCCGGGGCCTGCAGTGCGCCGGGGGGAGCCCACGCCGGCTCCCCCTCGCGCCTTCCTCGCGCGGCACCGGCCGGCACAGGGGCCTCCGCGAGCTGGGGTCCCCGGACGGAGGCGGCGTGCTCGGGCAGGCGCCGGGCAGCCGGCGGCCGGGCAGCCCCGGATCCCGGGCAGGGCCGTGGCGGGGAGCCCGGGTGCCCCCGCTCGCCGCCGCCGCCGCCTTCAGCAGCGATGTTTTGGACTCGCTTTTGGCGATGTGCGAGCTCATCGCGGCGGGGCCCGCGCTCGCATGGCCCGGCGGGGGCGGTACGGTGCGGCGCGGCGCGGGGCCCCCAGCGGGCAGAGCGCGGGGCGCCCGGCGGGAGCCAAGCCCGAGGACGCGCTGGAGGCGGGCGCCGTCCCCCGGCCGCTTAAATGCGGCCCCGTCGCCGCCGCCCATGTGACAGCGCAGCCTCTGCGCCCGGAGCCCCAAGCTCCCGGCGGCCGGCAGTGCAGATCTGGGGGGCCGCCTGCTGTCCCCTGAGAGCCCACCCCCGGCTCGCAGTCACCCAGGTACCGCTGCGCCCCGCCCCTTGCCCCGCCTCACGCTCAAGGAGTCCCGCTTCCGGGAGGCCCCTGCTGGCGAAGGGGGCGCTGCGGCGCTGAGTCGGGAGACGAGGAGGGGGCGAACAGTCCAAAAGAAGCCGAGACCCTGATAGCGTCCGCAGTGTCCCACGTTACCCATGGAGGCTTCCACTGTCTCCCAGAACCGACCGTAGTCAGGGGACACTCCCCAGGGGTTACAACTTTTGGCAAGAGGACCAAAGAAGAACGGAGAACTAGAAACGCAAACAGTGGAGCCAGAGTGGCATTGAAGGACATGGTGACCCATCTCCCCGGCCTGGACACGGTGAAAGGAAAGCTTCCACTCTGTAGGCGATGCAGCCACACAGGATAGCACGCAGCAGGACCAAGAATGGGCCTAAGAGCAAAGGAGAAGCCAGGAGGCCCCTGGCTATATTACCTGCCTATGAGGGCCAGGGGATAGTCAAGTCTCAGAGGGGACCTATTTATTCTCCCACCCCTACCCCAGCTCTTGTCCTCCACAACCAACAGCATTTTCCTGCCCTTCTGTCTGCTAAAGAGATTCCTGCTCTTGGTAGGCAGCCAAGGAGTCACACGGGGCTGGTTTGAATCTCAAATCCCAGCTCTGCGGCTTACCATCTGGGGATCTCAGGCAAGTGCCATCACCTTCTCTGAGTCTTGTTTTCCTCTTTCATAAAATAATCCTAGCTAACTTCTTGGTGACATGAGATGACACCAGGCATATAAGCCCTAACCCAGTGTGTTCTTGTTTAGTGATGGAATGCTTAAGGCTGGGTGGGTGGAGAAATTCTCCAACTCTTTATTCCTCTGGCCCTAGTGCCTGCCACCCAGTTCTACCATTGCTTAGCTTCCCTGGAAGGACTGATGCACAGCCAATATTGCAATTATTCATGCCAAGGGGCCGCTTTCTCTGTACTGTCTGGTTTGTTTGGGTTTTGCAGCTGGGGATGGAACCCAGAGGCTAAGCAAGCACTTTGTCACTGAGCTACAACTCTTATTTTCTGAGAAGGGTCTCACTAAGTTGACCTTCTCCGGCCTTCTAAATAGCTGCTATTACAGACACAGTATGTGCCACTACACCAGTTTACTTACTCATCCTCCTCCTCTTCTTCCTCCTCCTTCTTTATCTTCTTTCTTTGTACTGGGAATTGAACTATCTGCTTCTATTATCTATGCATATACAAGAAATTTTAAAATAGGGGAAGGCAGCTGCCCAAAAGTCAAAATGAAGAGGAAAAGTACAGCAAATCATTCCCTACCATAAGGGATCAAACCTGTACAGATTCTTAACTGTAAACACTAAGGCTGGATGGGAAGAAGGGGTGCAACAGTCCTGAAGGCTCACTGCACTGTCCACTCAGATATGTGGGATTTAGGGTTTATCCTCACAGAGTTTGGGTCAGTCAGTATCTTACCTGTTTCAGCTCTCAGAATGATCACTGTTTGGCAGGATTAACAGGTTCCTGCCAGCTTGATCCACTGAATGGCTTGTCCCATTGGTGGTGCCAACAGATCTAATCACTTTTATCACTCTCCTTACTAATAAAATTAATAAAAAGCCACCTGATGTGATGGTCATGCAAGCACCATGGGTGGTTCAAGCAGTCCAAGAGCATACAAGTTACAGCTTTGTGCTGAATGCATTAAAAACAAATGTATATTTACTATAAATCACAGGAGATAAAGCACCTTGGCAGCCCTCAGGAGCTGATGAGGGCCAATGGGCTGACAGTATTCTAAATCACTTCTGTGCCCCTTGGTTACCTTCCTGAACTCCCCTAAATATTCTTGGGAAAAACCTCTATCAACAGCTCATTTTGGAAAAGAATCTGGTTAGATCACCCGTGATTAGTGCAGCAAACAAAGGAAATCAAAATTACACTCACTGAGCAAATGGATGAAACATCTGTCCTTCTATCCCAGGTAATCCTGGGTATCTGCTAGAAGTCATTTCATTTGTAAAAATTTATTGATTTGCTCATTTATTTAACAGATGCTTAAGTGACCAGGCATTGTGCTCTACATCTGGGATACAAAGATTCATTCAACAAATACCCGAGTGCCTGTTCTTTGCCAGACACTATTTTCCTCCCTAGGGCTGGTGATCAAAACCAGGGCCTTGCACCCAGCAGCAAGCACTCTATTACTAAACTACTCCCTTACCCCATGCCAGCCACTATTCCAGGTCCTCAGCAGCAAATTAGGAAGAAAAAAAAAAAAAAGCTTATGGAAAATTAATAGTGGCAGGCTGGTGATATGCAGCTCCATGAAAAGGGACAAAGGAAGTAAAAGCACAGGTCCTTTAAGGGAATGTGCTAGTTTATTTATTTAGCA
>PVKA01039352.1:0-19545 GCA_004027165.1 Ctenomys sociabilis
GTGTTCCCTTTTCCCCACAACCTCTCCAACATTTGTTGTTGGTTGATTTCCTTATGATAGCCATTCTTTCTGGAGTGAGATGATATCTCAGTGTTGTTTTTATTTGCATTTCACGAATGGCTAGCGATGTGGAGCATTTTTTCATATATTTGTTCGCTTCTTTAATTTCGTCCTCTGAGAAGTGTGTATTCATCTCAGAAGCCCATTTCTGAATTGGGTCTTTAAATTTGAGGGCCCTGTTATATCTTAGTTCTTTATAAATTCTAGACAGTAGACCTCTGTCTGATTGCTTATTAGTTAGGAGTTTTTCAAAGTTTGTGGGTTGTCTTTTCACTCTGTTGACAATTTCTTTTGACATGCAGAAGCTCTTTAAGAAGAGTTGATCCCATTTATTCATTCTTTCAAGAGCTTCCCATGCGAATATATGTTTGTTCATGAACTCTTTACCTACCCCTATGTCTTCAAGAGTTCCTCCTACTTTCTCTTCCAGGAGATAGAGTGTTTCTGTTTTAACGTTTAGATCTTTAAACCATTTTGACTTTAACTTAGTGCATGGTGATAGAGCTGGGTCAAGTTTTAGTTTTCGGCATGTAGAAAGCCATGCTTTCCAGCACCATTTGTTAAAGAGGCTATCTTTCTCCCAGTGAGCTTGTGTAGCCCCTTTGTCGAAGATAAGATGGCTGAGTGTTTTCATAGATACCTCTGCATATTCTAATCTATTCCACTGATCCTCAGGTCTATTTTGTTGCCAATACCATGTTGATTTTATCATAGTGGCTTTGTAGCATAATTTCAAATCAGGAATTGTGATGCCTCCTGCCTTGTCTTGATTGGCCAAGATTGCCTTTGCTATTCTAGGTCGTTTGTGGTTCCAAATAAATTTTAGGATTGATTTCTCTATATCTGGCAGGTATGTTGGTGGCAGTTTGATAAGGATTGCATTAAATCTGTACAGCAATTTTGGGAGTATGGCCGTCAACTGAGTTTCATGATGTTGCAGTACAGGTTCTCCTATGTCCTGAGTCTTCACTGACCTTGAAAGGTTAGAGCCAAAATGTTGGCTGGCCTTGTGGCTCTTCTATTTCTCCAACTCTGATTTGTGAACTTAGGTTGCTAACCATCTAGAAGAAAAGCTGATTAGCATCCTGCAGCATATGCCATTCACTTTGCCTTATCTGACTCAATTGATTTTAATTGTTGTTGTATGTTTCCTTTTGTATTTCTGCTTTTCGCTTGTTTTACTAGGGAGACTATATGATATTTACACATGTGTGTCTGGTTTATTTCACTTGTGAGTATATCTTCAAGTGGCATCCACTTCAGTATAAATGCTTCAAACTTATCATTCTTAATAGCTAAGTAATACTCCATTATATAGAAATACCACATCTTTTTCAACCATTCCTCATGTGATGGACATCTTGGCTGCTTCCAAGGTTTTTCTATCACACATTGCCCTGCTTTAAACATAAGTACACATATATCACTATGATACAATGTTTTCAGTTCCTGTGGGAAAATTCCCAGTAGGGGGATAGCTGGCTTGAATGGGATTTCTAGTCCTACTCTTTTGAGGAGTCTCCACACTGACCTCCACAATGGTTGTACCAGTCTACATTCCCATGAGCAGTGGAGAAGTGTTCCCTTTTCGCCACAACCTCTCCAACATTTGTTGTTGATTTCCTTATGATAGCCATTCTTTCTGGAGTGAGATGGTATCTCAGTGTTGTACAGGATTTTTAAATTTTTAATTCTTCATATTCTGTAGGGACTTAAAGTTTAATATATAAATACTTGATGGAAAAATATGTGTTCCATGTTATGTCTAAGATGTTTGATATTCAAATAGTGAGGGTAAGCTCAACTGCCTACACTGTAGGGTAATAATAATAACCTTTCTCTTCTGGAGGGTTAACAACTTAAGTTTGTAGACCAAAAATTAGAGAAAAAGAAGGGCTCTAAGGATGGTCATTTTGGTTCTAGCTTTTCAAGGTCAGTGAGGACTCAGGGTATAGGAAAACCTGTACTGTAACATCATGTTCTGATCAAGGAGATTATGGGACCACAGAGGAAAATGATTGACAATGTAGAGTGTGCCTAAGGAGAGTCACATGGAGAGAAAACATTCTCTCAGGCTTTCACAGAGAGCAAAATGGTCAAGCAATATCAGTGATTCATTTGCATAGCAGACACTGACAAAGGATCTACAAAATACGGTACATGGTTTCAGGATAAATACCAAGGGGATTTGACTGACCTTGTCAGATACAAAAGTTACATTTTTTGTTATCTTGGTCTTGCTTTATCTTGGTCTTAAACATAGAGCAGAAGAGTATAAAAATGAAGCATGAAAAGAAAGCCATAATAATATGCTGAGTAGTAAAAAGCTCAAGTCAACAACTTCTGACAATGCCAGTCTTATAGATAACCCAGTACTATTATGGACTACTGGACTATATTGGAAAACTTTCCTGAATTTACACACCTACAATATTTAAATGACAATAGAATACCCATTTCTAACAAAACTAAAGAAAAAGGGGGTTACAAATGAAGGACCATTTTGTATCTGTATATTCAAAATAGGTACTTTCTCTTAATTCAATGAATAGAAAGATTTGTAGTAATAGTGTTTATGGGCAAGATATCATATCTGAATCTTATACTATGAATAACCACTAAGAAGACAACAATATGCAATATATTAATTATTAAAAGTATCATACTAATCAGTTTTGGAACTGTCTCATTGCTATTTCTTTCTCAATAAAATTATTTGAAAAGAAACTAAACCCACATTGTAAGTACTGTATTGTCTCCTTAGTGTAAGAACTCAAAAGAAGAAATAAAACCTGAAATGAATAACAAACATAGAAGAATGGAAAGAAATGGAACTTAAGTGTTAAAAAATGAAGAGTAGAAAAAGGACAAACGATAAGAAAAAATATATAGGGGAAAAACACACAAGTATATATCTAGTATGGCTGGGGTGCTTGTAGTAAAAATGACCATCGGTTTTTTAAAAATAGCATTAATATGTAGAATTTTCACCTTGACCAACTCTACTGATATCTGTGATCTAAGCAAATACACTGAGGACAGTAATGTGTAATACAAAAACCCTGCTTGAATACCTATCATCTTAGTCTTCTAAATGTGTAGTATTTCTGTCATTTCAATTACTACTATATTCTCTTTAAAACAAAACTTTTTTTCAAGAAAAATAAAAAAGACAAGAACAAAACTGGAAGGTTTCTTGAAAGCAAGTGGTGATACGAAACCATATGTCCAATCTTATATAACCATATCTATTAATCTGAGCAGCAGATTTGGTGAAAAAAATAGATCATATATCAACCATTGTTAATTAGCTATTATTATTTTGAAAATCTGTAACATAAGTATTGTTGTATGTTACCCTGTTTCTGATTTTTGTTCTTGCTCTTTCTTTTACATTTCAAAATAAAATAAAATTAAACCAAAAAACAAAATAAAAGATATGAAGCTGAAAAAGATAAAGAAACCTAATTGATAGGGTAGAGGTAACAATAAATGAGACTTTTCTTATGTAAGAATTTATAAATTAAAATAAAATTGATTTTTGGAGATAAATAAACATAAAATCAGGAAGAACACAAAGATGTCCTCTGTCTCCACTCCTATTCAGTATAGTCCTGGAAACATTTGTCAGAGCAATTAGATAAGACGGAGAAATAAAATGAATAAGTATTGGAAAAGAAGATGTAAATTTATCATTATTTGCACATGACATGATACTCTACACAGAGGACCACAGAAACTCCACCAAGAGTCTTGTAGATTTAATCACCAAATTCAGTAACATAGCAGGATACAAAGTCAACACCCAGTACTCAGTAGCATTTTTATACACAAACAATGAATGCATTGAGAAACAAATTAGGGAAACCATGCCTTTCATGATCACATAAAAAAGGCAAATACTAAGGGATTAATCTCAAAAAGAATGTAAAGTATTTACAATCACAATTATAGTACTTTAGAAAAGAGACTGAAGAGAATTTGAGAAAATGGAAAAATACTCCATGTTCCTGGATTGGAAGAACCAACACTGAAAATAGTCATACTCCCAAAACTGTCACATAGATTCAATACAATCCCAATTAAAATACCACTAGTATACATTTCAGAGCTAGAGAAAACTTCCAAAAAATTCATTTGGAACCAGAAAAGACCCAGAATATCAAAGCAATCCTGGGAAACAACAGAAAGGGAAGAGAGGTATCACATTCCTGACCTAAAATTATACTTTAAAGCTACTCTGATAAAATTAGCATGGCAGGGACAGCCAGATAACTCAGTAGATTAAAGCATCTACTTAGACTGATGCAAGAACCTGGGCTCGATCCCCAGCTTGCTGTGTTGATCCCATCCCCAGGACGTACTGAGATGGTGATTGAGATTGGGCATGGTGGTGCAAGCCTGTAATCCTAGCACTTGGGAGGCTGAAAAACAGGAGAATCACGAGTCTTATCGGTGTAGTGAGACCTTGTACTAAATAAATTTTAAAAAGTCAGCATGGTAGTAGCACAAAAACAAACCCAAGGATCAATGAACCATATTAGAAGATGCAGACACACCACAAACACACTCATCCACCTTATATTTGATAAATAGACCAACCATGCTCACTGGAAGAAAGATATCCTCTCTAACAAATCATGCAGTAAAACCTGGCTTTCCACATTCCAAAGGCTAAAACTAGACCCATGCGTATTACCATGAAAAAAGCTATCAAAGTTGATCAAAGATTTAAATATAAAAACAGAAACGCTATATTTTATGGAGGAAAACAGAGGAGGAAATTTTACAGAGATAGGGTTAGCTAGACAGCTCGATGACAAAAATCAAACTGCAAGGGAAATACATCAGAGTCAATAACTGAGATCTCATCTTTTTGAAAAGTTCCTGCACTTCAAAGCAAATCCCTTAACAGAGTAAAAAGAAAAGTCACATACTAGGAAAAAGAAGGATCTATAGGGTATCCAGGGTGCCTCCAAAATATTGAGATTACAGATGTGCACCACCTCGCCATCCCAATTGCCGTTTCAGGGTGTACCGGGGATGGAGCCAGCACGGCAGGCCCAGGAATTGAAACCCTCATTCCTGTGCCTGCTTGCAGGCACTTTAATCCACTGCACTATCTGACCATCCCTACAATACAGTATTATTCAGCTATAAAACAGGATAAATTTGAGTCTTTTGTCTGTAATTGGATGCAACTAGAGAACATATTAAGTGAAATAAATCAGACCTGTATATGCAAACAACATATTGTCTCCTTAGTGTGAGAACCTGAAAGTGAAAATGGAATCTGAAGGGTACAACAGATTCTGGGAAAAGGGAATGAACTTATTCAAAAGGAAAGAGTTACTGAGTTTAGGAGAAGGACAAGAGGGGGAATGGGGAAAAGAGGTTTATCTAGTTATGTAATGGTATAGAAAACTACTGTGCTTTATGGGTGGTCAATGGAAAGGAGCAGATAAGACATAGTTTGTTTTGTATCATTCTTTCAATTGTTTGCACTTTTTCTCTTCTTAATTTCTTACACATTTCTTTTTTCTTCTTCGAATTTTTACACGCATAATATGAATAACTGGTTGGAGGACAACACTATGTATTACAAGAAATAGTATGAAACTGTTATTGCTTTGTTAAGTTAAATTCTGCATCACTTGTAACTTTTTCTATTTTAATTCTAATTTTTAGTCTCTTTAAAAAGTAAAAAAAAAAAAACCTACTTGATGCATCTAAGGAAGACATAGACAAAAAAATATGTGAGTTCAATCCTTGGTTCCACAAAAAAATGAGTAGAAAAATTATGAAAACACAGAATGAACAATACAGGAAAGAACTAGAATTCATGAAAAAGATTCAACTAGATATCCAGAACATTAAGAATTCTATTGAAGGCTGGAAAAAAAAATCCTTGAACAAAGCTGAAGACAGAATTTCAAGCCTTGAAGATAGCATTGCAGCTAGTGAACATGAAAGGAAAGATTTCTTAAAAATAACAAAGACTTAGGAGGTAACAATACAACAGCTGCAAGTCAATGAAGAGAAAAATAATATAAGACTAACAGGTATCAATAAAACAGCCAGAGTTAACACAAATGAAAGGAATTTTTCCAGAAGAAATAGAAAATTACCCAAGTATGGAAAAATAATCTGACATACAGTTAAGTATAAATAAATCTTCACCAGACACATAGTAATCAAGATCCCAGAAACTAAACAAAAGAACAGAATAGTAAAGGTGTTAGAAAAGAACAGATCATTTATAATGGGAAACCCATCAAAATCACGGCAGATTTCTCAACACAGACCATCAAATCAAGAAGAAATGGAATGAGATATTTAAGGTCCTGAAAGAAAACAACTTTCAACCCAGATTAATGTACCCAAAACTATCAAATTTCATGCAAAATTTAGATACTTCCATCACAAAAAAGAACATATCTATGTCTGTCAATCTGAGCAACAGATTTGATAATAAAAGTAGTGAATAAAATAACCACTGTTCATTTGCAATTATGGCTTTGAAAATATGTAACATATATATTGTTATTTGTTTCTGCTATTCTTGCTTTTGTATTTACTCTTCAAAATTAAGAGAAAAAGATTCATGACAATCAACCGACCCTACAAAGAGTACTGACAGATATATTATTATATATTTTTTCAGTTTATGTATTTGGTACAGGGTCTCACTATGCAGCTTGGACTAGCAGTGATCCTCTGGATTTCAGCCTCCCCAGCATTGGGAGCGCAGGCGTGGGACAGGGCAGTATGTGGGACCAGGGGCTGAACCCTGGTCCCCACATTTGCCAAAGCAGGTGCTTAGTTCACTGAGATATCTCACAGGCCTTCTGACAGATATTTTAAAAGTGACAGAGATGACCACAACTTCGACAATAGCAAAAAATTTTACTCCAGAGAATGATGAGGCCTAATGTGTGTGTGGTATCCTCTGTGCTTGTTGGATTCTACTCCAGCTGGCACACAGGCTCGGCCTGAGTGGGACCTTCTGTGTACTTTCTTAAACCTCCTCCATCAGACAGGCCTGGTGTATAACGCTGGAGCAGAACTCACTGCACAGAGGCAAGGGACAAGACCTACCCAACTAATCCTGGAACAGAACATCTTGCTGGAAGGGCACTTCCATGGGCTGCAGCAGAAAGAAACAGAACGCAACATCCAGACCAAGCCAGGTCCACCTGGAAGAGTTCACACTTGGTATATCTGGGCCCAGTAAGCTGTGTCACTTTGCTAGACTCAGATATCTGAGTACATCCTCTCTTTCTCTCTTGATTCAGAGAGCAACAGAAAATCGGGGTGAACTAGTCTGCCTGGAAGACTACAGATATAAAAAGGAACGTGATCACAGACAGAATTTAGTGCAACTAATTTAAGTACAAATTTCCAATTAATATTTCCTTAGTCATAACATTTGCTTTTAGGGTCTAAAATGCAAACCTATTAGTTACAAAAGTTTGTCAACTACTAAATCTCACTATCCATTATTAGTGTTGCTAACTATAGTTCTGTAAATATAAAACTGTAACTGCCTCACCCACAGTCTCTCTTGGGTAATAGATTGGTAGGTGCTAAGGTAATAACTACACAAAGGCTCTACACCAAAGTTCAGAAAACAATAGAAAAAGAGAACCACAAGGATAGAAAATAACTAAGCAAAGGGAGATGTAGCAATCCTATAGTAGGAAAACAACATGTAAGCCAATACATATTACTTCTAACCATCAATGTAAATGCCCTCAGTTTATCAAACAAAAGAAGCAGACTGGCATAGAGGGTCAAGAAACAAAATCCAACAATATGTTCAGAGAACCAAGGTGTATAGAACTCCAAATAATATCAGCCAAATAAAATCTACACACAGATATCTGATAATCAAGATCCAAGAAATTCAGCACAAGAATAATACACTAAAAGTCAATAGAGAACAGAAACTGATCACAATTAAAGAAAAACCCATCTGAATAATAGCATATTTCTCATCACAAACCATCAAATCAAGAAAAGCAAGGAGTGAAATGTTTCAAGTCCTACAAGCAAACAAATCTTAACCCAAAATGATATACTTTACAAAACTCTCTTTCAAATTTAATATAGAAGTAAAATACTTCCATGAAAAAGAACAAATAAAGAAATTAAGGATCACAAAACCAAGCCTATGCAGAGTAATAAAAGTCAGTCCAGAAAAGGATCAAAATGACCCTAATTTCAAGAACAACAAGAGAAAGAACCCACACAACAGGGCAATTAATTAAACAATGAGAAAAGTAGGAAATCAACAGCAGGAAAATGGCATAACCAATATAAGCCAATATATATCGATTGTAACCATCAATGTAAATGGACTCAATTCACCAATTACAAGAAATAGTATGGCAGAATGGATTAGGAAGCAAAATTCAACATTATGCTACTTAATCCAAAAACAACTTTATAGGATGAAAGTCAAAGGATGGAAAACAATGCTACATACTCCAGGAACTCTGAAAAACACAGGTAGTTATTCTGTTTGCAGAAAATCTGAACTTCAAACCAAGAACGATCAAAAGAGATAAAGAAGATCATTACATACTGGTTTATGGAAAACTTTAACAGGAAAATATAAGTGATAAATATGTATGCACCAAATATGAGAATAGCCAACCATGTAAGACAAATTTTCATGGACATGAAAAATCTAAAAACCAATTACACAATATAAATGAAGGACATTAACAATCACTTATAGACAAAAAATTAGCAAAGAGGTAGCAGAACTGACCATGTCTCTGAACAAATTGATTTAGTGGACATATGCAATGTTCCATTCAATAACATCTGAATATACAACCTTTTCAGTTGTGAAATGTGCCTTAAAATAGACAACATACTGGTTCATAGGTAATGCTTAAGTAAATGCAAGAAAACAGAAATTGTCCCACACATATTATTTCACCACCATGCAAGGAATCTGGAAATTAATGACAAAAGAAACTTCAAAAAACCCATAAAACACATGTATATAAATTGATACCCTCCTTAGCCACCAAAGGGTAATAGATTAAATTAAACAAGAAATTAAACAATATCTATAAACCAATGAAAATTCAAACACAACTTAGTGGAATTTGTGGGATGCAATTAAGGCAGTTCTTAGAGGGATGTTTATAGTGATGAACTCACACATTGTGAAAACAAAATGAGAACAAATATACACCCTAATGCTGCACCTCTAGCTTCTAGAAAAAAATCAAACCAAGCACAAAGCAGAAAGAGGGAAAGAAATCATAAAGATTAGAGCAGAAATTAATGCAGTGGGAAAAAAGATACAAAGAATTAATGAATCAAAGAATTGGTTTTTGAAGAAATAAATAAAATTGATAAACATCTAGCCAACCCTACCAAAAGGGGAGAGCAAAATCTCAAATCTAAGCAACAAGCCAAGAAAAGGAAAAAATTATTACAGATCCTTTGGAAACTGAAAAGAGAACCAATAGCTATTTTGAAAATCATTAGTCTTACAGAATTGAATGCAATGAAGAACTGGACACATTCCTAGATAGGTACAAATTATGAAAACTAAATAGGGGCCAGGGAGATAGCTCAGTGGAATAAGTGCTTCCCTGGCAAGCACAAGGGCCTGAGTTCAATCCCCAGTTCAACCAAAGCAAAAACTAAATCAAGAAGATACCAAAATTCTGAACAACCCAATATCAGCCAAAGAAATTGAAAATGTAATCAAAAACTTACAAGCAAAGAAAAGCCCATGTCCTGATACTCAGCCAAATTATACAAGAAATTAAGAAAATATTTAATCCCAACACTCCTCCAACTCTTCAATGAAACTACAAAGGAGGAAATACTTCAAAGACCATTCCTGGAAGCAAGTATTATATTAATACCAAATGAAGAAAGATTCAACCAAAGAAAGAGAATCATAGGCCAATCTTATTCATGAACATATATGCAAAAAGCTGCAATAGAATACTAGCAAATAGAATACAGTAAATCATGAGGAAGATTATACATCACAACTAGGTATAATTCAACCCAGGGATGGGTTGGTTCAACATAAGCAAGTATATAAATATAACACACTATATCAATAGATTAAAAACCACCAGGTAATGATCTCAATAATCACCAAAAAGGCTTATGCCAAAACCCAACACTCATTCATGATCAAAGCCCTACAAAAAGGTGGGATAGCCTGTACCTCAGTATGATAAAAGCCATCTATAAGAAACCAACAGGTCTAGACAAAAAAAGGGGGGGGATACAAAGGAAGAACCATGCTGTGTTTGTATAAACAGTACAGTTAGGATAAATATGCAGTGCTTTTGCATAGTTCTATGAGAAGCAAGATTTACACTAATAGAGGTTGGACAAGATATTATGTCAGCTTCTAGTACTATCAACAACCTCTAGGAAGATAACAATGTAGAAAGTATTAATTATTGAATCTGTGATATAATTCAGCTATGAAAAATGATATAAGTATACAGCTACACTCTCTTTATTCACTGATTGAAGACTTCTGTTATAATAGTGTCTGTAAGTATAATATCATGTACGCACCTTGTACGATACCAAAACATTATGAAAACAGTTTGCAGTGTATTAAATTATTGAATCTGTCCTGTCAACTTGTCTTGAAACTGTCTCATTGCTATTTGTTGTTCAATAAAAATAAAAATTAAAAAAAAACAACAGCCAGTAGGATTCTAAATGTAGAAAAACTGAAAAATTTTACTCTAAGATCAGGTACAAGACAAGGATAGCCACTATTACCACACTTGTTCAATATAGTTCTGAAATCATTAGCCAGAGCTATGAGATAAGGGAAAGAAATGAAAGCAACAAGAATAGCTAAGGGGGGCTGGCAAGATAGCTCAGCAGACTCAAGCGCCTACTTAGGCATGTTTAGACAAGGGCAGGGACTGCTGTTCGATCCCCAGAACCACATGCCACAAGAGCCCCACCCCCATGACAGGCTGAGCTAGCCAGAGTCCTGACATAGTGGTGCACACTTGTAATCCCAGCACTGGGGAGGCTGAATGCAGGAGGACCACCATAAATCCAAGCTGTATAGTGAGACCCTACAAGATTCCTTAGCTAAAAAATAGCTAAGGAAGAAGTTAAACTGTTATTATTTGTAGATGACATGATACTTTACTTGGAAGGCCCCCCAAAAAAATACTAAGAAGCACCTAGAATTAGTAAACAAATTTAGTAGTATAGTGAATTATAGAGGCAACATCCCAAAATCAATAGCTTTCATCTACACAGATAACAAATTCATTCAGAGAGAAATTAGAGAAACAGTCCCCTTTATAATAGCATCCAAAAAATGAAATACTTAGAAATTAATCTAACATGGGAAGCAAATTATCTATACAATGAAAATTATAATACTCTGAAAAAAGAAATTGAAGAGGATTTCACAAAATGGAATGATATTTCTTGCTTCTGGATTCAAAGAACAAAACCTATAAAAATTGCTAACCTTCCAAAATTGTTAAATAGATTTAATGTAATCCTTATCAAAATCCATCAGTGTGAGACTCAGCAGCACTAGCTGCATATTCCACCCTTCCTGCTGGAATTTGCTGAGATGGCTGCCTCCTTGTTCTGAAGACCACCAGGAAGTTTTGACTACCTCAGTGATCAAAGTCTTGTAGAGCAGAACCCTTTACCAATCCACCATTGAGAGTGCCTTCCACATCTACAGCCTGCATTCATCACCACCAAATCCTTCTTAAAGTGCAGCTTGCCTCAGCGTGAGGTAGAAATCACGTTGAACCCTACAGAGCTGGAGCTTTGCCCAACCTACCCTGCCCTCACACACTCCAGAGAGCCTTGCTGACATACAACATTCCCATCTTCCACCACTGAAAAAAAAAAAAAAAAAAAAAAAAGACACAGGAAGGAATGAAAGACAGTTTCAGACCTCCAGCCCACCTAAAACTAGTTTATTATTGTTAGAGAAGCTGTATCTATAGAAGGACTTTTTCATACTTGATGTCAGACCAAAGATTGTAGATACTTGAATTTCTGCAAAATAACCCAATATAGCCCAATAGTCCATAAGGTGACATGAGTCTTTTACAGCTCAGCGTATTAATATAATACCATTACTTTTATGCCTCGTGGTTACACTTTTCTGTTGGAGGGTTAAGACTAAGTTAAAAGCAAGACCTATAAAACTTTCATATGTGTTGAGGTCAGTCAAATCCCCTCAGGATTTACCCTGGAACCATGTACAGTACCTTGTAGGTCTTTTTACAGTGTCAGCTATCTAGATGAGTCATGGCCATTGCCTAACTATTTTGGTCTCTGTGAAAGCCTGAGAAGATATTTTCTCTAGGTGACCCTGTTCAGTGAAGTGCAAAAGGAAGCAATTCTCCTAAATACATGCAGGGAGAAAAGTATTACTCTGATACCAAAATCAGAGAAGAATCAACCAAAAAACGGAAAAGCCAGTCTTCCTAATGAACATAGATGCAGAAATCTATAAATACATAAAACAATACTAGTAAAATAATACCAAACAGAATACAGCAAATTATCAAAAACATTATATATCATGACATGACCAGATAGGATTCATTCCAAGACTGCAAGGATTGTTTAATATATGCAAATTCATTTATGTAATATATCAACAGAGGCAAAGAAAAAAATCACATAATCATCTTAATAGACACAAAGCTTTTTACAAAGCCCAACACTCATTCATGATAAAAACATTACAAAATTCAGAATAGATGGATTTTGTCTCAATCTGGTAACACCCGTCAGCCAACATTATACTAAATGGACAATAATTGAAAAATCCCACATTATAATCAGAAATAAGACACGGATTTCCACTGTCATCACTTCTCTTCAGTACAGTTCTGGAAACATTGGCCAGAGAAATTAGACAAGAGAAAAAATAAAGGGAATAATAATTGGAAAGGCAAAAGTGAAATTATCATTATTTACACATGACATCATACTCTATATAGAAGACCCCCAAAACTCCACCAAATAATAACCAAATTCAGTAGCATGGCAAGATAGTCAATGCTCAAAAATCAATACCATTTGTATACACAAACAATGAACAAACTGAAAGAGAAATTATAGAAAATACGCCTTCCACAACAACAGCCCCAAAAATGTAATACCTAGGAATCCATCTCACAAATGAACTAAAAGATTTATAGAGTGAAAATTATAGTACTGTGAAAAAAGAAATCAAAGAGAATTTCAGAAAATGGAAAGATATTCTTTGCTCCTGAATAGCAAGAAACAACATTATGAAAATGACCATTATCCCAAAACTGTTTACAGATTTAATGCAATCCAAAATAAAATATCATTAGTATATCTTCACAGATCTAGAAAACACATTCCTAAAATTGATCTGGAACCAAAAGAGACTTAAAATAGCAAAAGCAATCTTGGGAAACACTGAAAAAACAGAAGGCATCACAATCCATGACTTGAAATTATACTACAAAGCTACTGTGATAAAATCAGCATGATACTTTAGAAGATGCAAATACAACTACAAATAGACTCGCCAATCTTAGCTTTGACAAAGGGACCAAACATGTTCATTGGAAGAAAGCCTTTTTAATAAATGGTGTTGGAAAAACTGGCTTTCCACATTCTGAAATCATAAAATAGACCCATGTTTATTACCATGAAAAAAACACAGTCAAAATTGAACAAAGATTTAAGCATTAAAAATGAAGCAATAAATCTTCTGGAATAGAAAGTAGTTAGAAACCTTAAGGACATAGGGCAGGTAAAGAGATCATGAACAGCAAATAAACTATAAAGGCAACATTTCAAAGAATAAACAATTGGGATCTCATCTTATTGAAAAGTTTCTTCATGACGTATGAATCTACCAACAGATTATTAAGAAAACCAATGAAGTGGAGAAAGTTTATGCAGAGTGTTCATCAAACAAAGAAATGCTATTTAGAACATATAAAGAAATTAAAAAAAAGATATCCAGTATTCAAAGACCCAGTCCAAAAATTGGTATCTAAGAATATATACTTCACAAATGAAAAATACAAATGGCAAATAAATGTGGGAAAAATGTTCAACATCATTGGTCATTGAAGATACATAAAATTAAAACAATGCTGAGATATCAACCTATGTCAGAAAGAATGGCTGTCATCCAACACTCAACCAATAAGAAATACTAGAGAGGTTGTGGGGAAAATGGAGTAATTCTCTACTGTTATGGGAGTTTGGGATGATATTTCTATTATGGAAATCAATATTGAGATTCCCCAAAAAGCTAGGATTGGAGATCCAATTCAAGCCAGCCACTTTTCTCCTAGGTATTTCTCCAAAAGAACTGAAATCACCATAGGCAGTGATATATGATTATAACAGCACAATTGTTCATAGATAAATCTTGGAAACAACTTAAATGCCTATCAACTGAGGAATGGATAAAAAAGATAAGGCATTTTTACATGATGGAGTATTATTCAGCTATTAAAAAGAGAAATTTGAGGCTTTTATAGATAAATGGATGTAGCTAGTGATTATATTGACATGTAATGAATCAAAACTACTACTGCAAACATGGTATTATCATGCTACTGTAAGAACCTGAAAGAGTAATGAAAATTTAAAAGGTACAACAGATACTGTGAAAAGGAAACAAAAGATACTGTGAAAGGGAAAGATGTTTTTTAATGGAAAGGAGAAACTGAGATGAGAAATAGGACAAATAAAAGACAGGAAAAATACGTGTTTAGTTATATATGTAGAATAGTTTGGATAATTTTATCATGTATTTCTGCTGGTCTTTTGAAAGGAGCAGCTTATGCTTAATTTTTTTACTCTGATTTTTTTCTTCTTTTGAATTTCTTATAGCTCATTTCTCATTGTTTTGTTTTGCTTTTTTCTTTAAAGGAATCTTACACATTTATATTTGGTAATCTGAACAACTAATTAGAAGGTAGCATCATGTAATATAGTAGCCACTGTTGAATTCATATTACTTTATTTAGTGAAATTTCATATCATTTATAATGCTTTTTTCTATCACTATTTTGTATTCTTTAAAAATACAAATAAAAATATCATCAACATACTTCACAGATCTAAGTAAAACATTCATAAAATTTATTTGGAACCAGAAAAAACCTAGAAGAGTATAGGCAATCCTGGGCAATAAGGGAAAGGCAGGAGACACTACAATTTTTACTTTAAATTGTGCTATAAATATACTGTAATAAAATTAGCATGGTACTGGTGTAAAAACACACACAAGATTAAAAGGAACAGATAAGAAGATGCAGATACAACCACAATACATTCAGCCACCTTGTCTTTGACAAGGGGGTGAAAACATGCTCACTGGATGGTACACTCATTAATAAATGGTACTAGAAAAATGCACTCTCCACATGCTGAAGGCTAAAATTAGACCCCTGCCTATCACAATGCACTATAATAAAGTGAAAATGGATTAAAATATACATATTAAAATAGAAACTGTTAATCTACTGGAAGTGAAAGTAGGTGGAAACCTTGAAGAAATAGGGGTAGGCTGAGAGTTCATTGAAAAAAAAACTTCACAAAATCAGCAACTTGGATCTCATCTTATTAAGAAGGTTTTACACGTGAAAGGTAATTACATACAGAGTGAAAAAACAAACCACAAATTAGGAAATCTTAATTAACAATCACTCAGAGAAGGGACTTCTATCTAGAATATATTAAGAACTGAAAAGAAATCAGTTCCTGAAAAATCAAACACCCAATACAAAACTGGGCATCTGAGATGAATACACACTTCTCAGAGGAAAAAAATACAAATGGCAAATACATACATGAAAAAGTGTTCCACAGCACCAGTCATTTGAGAAGTGCAAATTAAAACAAAATTGAGATACCATCTCACCCCAGAAAGGATAGCTATTATAAAGAAATCAACAAACCAAAAATGTTAGAAGGGCTTCAGGGAAAATGGAACCCTTGTCCACTGTTGGTGGGACTGTACATTGGTACAAACGCTATGAAAATCGAATACTAAGACTGGAAATTCCATTCAATCCAGCTAGTCCTCTTCTGGGTACTTTCCCAAACTGAAACTGAAAACCATGCCATAGCCATGCATATGCACCCATATTTATGGTAACAGAATTTTTATAGAAAAAAACTTGGAAACAATCAAAATGCCCATCACATAAGGAATGGATAGAAGAGATATGGTATTTTATACAATGGAATATTATTCAGCTATGAAGAAAGAAAAACTTGAGTCCTTTATATAAAAATGGATGCAACTAGGGGCTATGCTCATAATAAAATAAATCAGATCCACATATATAAATATTGTACTGTCTCCCTAGGGTAAGACCCTGAAAAGATAAATAAGATCTGAAAGGAATAATAGATATAATAAAGCAGAAAGCAAGTGAATATAAAGAATAAACAATGGGCATGAGGGAAAGGAAAGAAGATAAGAAAAATGGAAAGGGTAGAAATCTTGCAAGTAGGAGAGCTGAGATTGTACTTATAATTTCCATCAGTTTTCTGACAATAGTAGTTAATCTTTAAAATTTTCACATTGACCAACTCTATATGCTAATATCTGCAATCTGAGTCAGTACACTGAAAACAGAAATGTGTAATAGAAAAACCATGGTTGAATACTTCTTACCTTGATCTTCTAAATGTGTATGGTTGCTAATGTCTTCTCAATTATTATCATACTGTCTTTAAAATAAAATGTTTTAAAAGTAAAAAGGACAAGTGAAAACTTAGTTTATTGAGAGCAAGCATTAATGCTCAATTATTTATCAAATCTCGCATACCTGTATCTGTTAATATGAGCAACAGATGTGAGGATAAATATATGTAACAACCACTGTTATTTTTTGTTGTTTTTAAAATTTGTACTATATGTACTGTTGTATGTTATTATTCCTGTCATTCTTTCTGCTATTAGTTTTTGCTTTTGTCATTAGATTTTACTCTTCAGAACAAAATAAAATAAAATATTTAAAACAACATACCAAAAAAGAGAAGTCCAGTTCCTGATGGATTCACACAAAAAATTTAGAGAGGAACTAATGCCATCTTTTCTCAAATTCCAATGAAATTTTCAATTCAATGAAATCGAAAGGGAAGCAATTCACTTGTTTTCTTGCCTCTTGTTTTCCTTTATTACCTTTTTTTTAAAAAAAGCATTTACTTAAGAGACAGTATAGCAATAATTGATATGACATTAGAACCAATATGCATTTAGAAGACCAGAATGACAGGTAATCCATGCATGGCCCTAGTATGACATATTGCTATCCTCGGTACAGTTGTTCAGTTCACAGATATCAACAGATAGAATTAGGCGTGGTGAGCATCCTACCAATTCATTGCTAGTTTCAAAAACCTGATGGAGATTCTCAGGACTGCTACCTTAACCATTTTGTGCATATAAATGTATGGTTTTGCCCCTTTCTTCGTTGTTTAATCCTTAAGTTCTCACTTTCCATTTAGTTGTGTTATACTTTTCAATTTTTACTTCTTCTTTTGAGTTCTTATACTAGGGAGACTATATGATATTTACACATGTGGATCTGGTTTATTTTACTTATGAGTATGTCTTCAAGTTGCCCTTTATATATGGAGGCTTTGAGTTTATCATTCTTTATAGCTGAGTAATACTTCGTTGTACAAAAACATCACATCTTTTTCATCCATTCCCCAGGTGACGGGCATTTTGGTTGCTCCCAAGGTTTGGATATCAGAAATTGTGCTGCTAAAAACATAGGTGGACATATATAACTATGATACGATGTTTTCAGTTCTTTGGAGAGAATTGCCAGTAGGAAGATAGCTCGATTAAATGGGATTTCCTGTCCTAGCAATTTAAGTTGTCTCCACACTGATTTCCATAATGATTGCACCAGTATACATTCCCACCAACAGTGGAAAAGGGTTACTTTTCCCCCACAGCCTCTCAAATATTTGTTATTGGTTGATTTCTTTATGATAGCCATTCTTTCTGGAGTGAGATGGAATCTCACTGTTGTTTTAATTTGCATTTCAAAGATGGATAGTGATGTGGAGCATTTTTTGATGTATTTATTAGCTTCTGGAATTTCATCCACTGAGAAGTGTGTGTTCATCTAGGATGCCCATTTCTGGATTGGGTCTTTAAATTTGGGGGCCCTAATGCAATTCTCCAGAATTCATTCAGGGAGGAAAGTATTATTTTTACAGCAAAACCAGAAAAAGACACAATCAAAAATGAAAAGTCAGTCCTTCAAATGAACATAGATGCAAACACCCTTCATAAAATACTAGTAAACAAAATGCAACAAATCATCAAGATGATTATATATCACGACCAAGTGGGATTTATCCAAGGATTGCAAGGATGATCTGTTATATATAAAATACATAAATGTAATACACCATGTCAACAGAACCAAAGGAAAACAATTACATTATCTTCTCAATAGATGCATAAAAAAAGATTGACAAAGTCCAACATTTATTCATGCCAAAAAATACTGCAGAAAATTGGAACAGGTCTTTACCTCAACCTGATAAAAATTATCTATGACAAGCCATCAGCTAACATAATACTAAATGGAGAGCAACCAAAGGCCTTCGCTTGAAAATCAGGAACAAGACATGAATGCCAATTATTACCACTTATGTTCAACATAGTTCTGCAAACAGCCAGAGAAATTAAGCAAGAGAAAGGAATAATGATTAGTAAAGCAGAGGTGAAATTATCATTATCTACAGATGACACCTTACTGTACACAGAAAAATCCCAAAACCTCCACTAAAAGATTTGCAGATTTAACAACCAAATTCAGTAGCATAGCAGGATATAGAGTCAACACTCAAAAATCAGTATGATTTCTATACACAATGAACACACTGAGGGATAAATTATGGAAAACACACCTTTCACAATAACATCCCTCAAAATGAAGTATGTAGGAATCTATCTCACAAAGGAATTAAAAGATTTATACAGTGAAAATTATAGTACTCTGAAAAAAGAAATCAGAGAATTTCAGAAAATGGAAAGATATTCCTTGCTCCTGAATAGCAAGAACCAACACGTGAAAATGACCATAATCTCAAAACTATTATATAGATTCAATGCAATCTCAAATAAAATACCATTAGTATATCTTCCCAAATCTAAAAAATAATCATAAAATTCATGTGGAACAAAAAGTTACCTAAAATAGCAAAAGCAATCTTGGGAAATAGTGGAAAAGCAGGAGACATCACAATCCCTGACTTGAATGGGATTTCTAGTCCTATTCTTTTGAGGAGTCTCCATACTGACCTCCACAATGGTTGTACCAGTCTACATTCCCACCAGCAGTGGAGAAGTGTTCCCTTTTCCCCACAACCTCTCCAACATTTGTTGTTGGTTGATTTCCTTATGATAGCCATTCTTTCTGGAGTGAGATGGTATCTCAGTGTTGTTTT
>PVKA01039353.1:0-19544 GCA_004027165.1 Ctenomys sociabilis
AAAACTGTAAAATATGTGCATGGTTGGTGGGAATGTAAAATAGAGTAGCCACTGTGGGAATCAGTATGTCAGATCCTCCAAATATTAAACAGAGAAGAACTATCACATGATTCATCAGTGTCATTTAAGGATGGGTATACACCTCCCCCTATACCGACAGTCACAAGAACAGATATTTCTATACCAATGATCATAGTAGTATTATTGAAAAGATTTAAAAGATGGAAATTATTCAAATGCCCGACAACATGAATGTATTAGATATCACTGAGCACCATGCAGAAAATAGTTAACCTAAAATAACTATATATTTTTTTCTTACAATAAAAACAATCAAGTATCATTCCAAAAGTACTCTGTTATTAACTAGAAAAGAAACTGTTCGTGATCTCTTCTGCCCTACCACTAAGACAGATCAACCACACTGCCTTTCTATTTATCAAAACTTGTGAAACAAATAATGCCAAAATGATGTTTTTTCTTAAAATGTAATAATAACAGAAAGTACAGACAGATAAAGATTTAACTTGGACTTGGGGCTGGTGACATACTAGTTTATCCAAAGCTAGTTTGGACAAATTGGTTCACCATGCTAGGTTTCCACTACCATAATTTACAAAATGAGGACAATTACTGTATCGAGTATATGTACCAAATTTTAAACGTCTTCATCCCTTCCTACACAACACATACATTGAAATCTTACCACTAAGCAGGTGGTGTTGGGAGGTGGGGCCTTGGAGAAACAACTTAATCGTGAAGGTGAAGTTTTTAATTTATAACATTTCCTTTATAGAAGGGGCCTTCGGGAGCCGCCTTGCTCCTTCTGTCCTATCGGCAGGCATCTACAATGGTGCTATGAACAGCTCCCAACCAACCGTACCCCAGATCCACCAGCCGCTTCATCTTGGACCTCAGAGCTCCGAGAACATTGAGAGACACATTTCTGTCATTAATAAACTAGCAGTTGATGATGTTTTCTTGGATCAGACTGAATGGACTAAGAAACTATGGAATGTTTTGTGCTTTAAAGGAGATTATATTTGGGCCAGCCAGATAGCTCAGAAGACTAAAGCACCTGCTGAGGCAGAGCTCAGGGACCAGGCTTCGATCCCCAGCACCATAAGCTGTGCCAGCCTCACCCCCAGGGAGCACTGAGATTAGGCGTGGTGACCCACCTGTAATCCCAGGGCTTGGGAGGCTGAAAGCAGGAGGATCACTATGAGTCCAATCTATGTAATGACCCTGCAGACCCTGTATCAAAATACATTAATTTTTTTTAAAGATAAAGGAGATATTTGACAAATGAATAGAAGTTTAGCGTATAAAGAGTTAGTTATGTTTAGAGATGAAAGTAAAATATCTCTTCCATAGATGATTGTTACTAGTATTCATTTGGCAAAGGTTATTTTTAAAAATGACTTAACAAAAATGGTTTTGATTAAGACACTAAAGTCCCCTGGGGCAAAGTGATTAGGCCTTTGGCTGCAATCATTTCTTTCTAGATCTATCTGTCTGCAGCAGTAGCTAAAGAGGGCAATTATCCCCATTAACCTCCACCAATGTTTATCATTATTGTTGTGTAAAACTATGTTGAGGAATTCATTCAAACAAATACAAACAGACATGGTCAGCAGTCAGGGTACTTACAGATAAAGTTGCATCTTACAGATTTTTCTTAAATCTCCCTTCCAAGTGCTTTTTAAATGAATTCTTACAAAGTGAGCAAAATGTTGTAGGTAGATGGAAAGCTTATTTAACATACCATGCATGCGATCTTATATAAATTCATTTTTTCCAAATGTCCCCATGTTTCTGTTTGGAGAAAATATCTCCCTTTTCTTCTATTCTCTTTATGGCCTGAAGTCTAATACAATACTCTCATTTCAGAGTAAATTATAAGGGCATTTGTGTTAGGGTACTCTGTAGTGTTGGCATGTATTATTATGTGAGTTTCTAGACTATAAGCCTCCAAGGTCCATGCCTATATTACATATCACATATTCTCAGGACTTGTCATAATGTATAACTTGGAGTGGGGTTTCACTATGAATTAAGGAATGTTTCCCTGCTCTCTTCTGAAGCCCAAATGTTCCAAGAATTCTTTGTTTCCCTGAAACGTGAAAAAGATTATTCTCTCTCACAATAGTCATTTCCATCTAAGTTTTTCATGCCTATGTCAGTAGCACTTAAGGCTAAAATCATCTTTCTTTTGTTCCAGTCTCATGAATTCCCCTGCCTCTGGACACTTTATACTCTAGTTCTAATCATCTTTTAATTGGTGTTTCTCCATTATCCATGACAATGACAGAGAAGAATAGATGAATACATAAAACTGACAGAATTACAGATTCACAACTTAAGCAAATGTCTGGAAATATTTGAGAAAATGATAAAAGTCTCCTCTTTTGCGTAGCTGGAATTCACTTGGTTAGACGTGCTGCTAAGCAGTGTGGTAAGAAGGCTGAGCTGACTGCTGCACTGCGGAAGGGCTGACTTCGATTATTACGGCAGAACGACGTCTGATCATTGATGTCTTCTCATCTATTCCTAGTAGAAAATTGTGATTGGACGCTCAAAAGTACAGATGATTCTCATGGATGCCAATGCAAGTTATGTGTTCTGCGTGATTGTACAGCACTGCGGACCACGCAGTGAGCTCTGCAGTGCACAGCAGAAAGTGCACACCACAAGACCATTTCATTATTTTATCCGAGAATTGCACTGTCAAATGTACATTTACAGAAACCTTATGTGTTTTGATTTATTTGTCAGATTTTCCAATGTAACATAGTGATATTAGTCAACAGCACAACAGAAGACATATTCTAATACCATAGTTATAATTAGGGACAGGAAATGACACTGCATGTCCCTCAAAAGAGAACATAAATGGCAGAAGTTAATACTAAGAACTATAATGGACCATATAGGTTTTCCTATATGGTTTTAGCAAGTGGGCAATCACCGAATTGCATCCGCACCTCCACTGCTGTGGGACTCTCCCACATACTCCAACTTTCCCTGGAAAGGCAATTAATCATTTGAATACAAACAACTCAGAAAAACCAAAGACAGAAAATAATTTTACATTGATAATCTTGCCCTCTTATCAGCCAAGAAAAACATAATATTGGCCACAGAATTAAAACACCTTCAAGGAAAACTTCTATGTCCTTGTTAGCATTTCTGCTATCGATCTTGTTTTAAAGACTTAGTTTGGCTCCAAAACCGGAATATCATTAATGGATAGTCTTCTGTTGTTCAATGCATCAAACAGTGATAAAATTCTCTTTCAAAAGATCTTAACAGGTTTTAACATGAGAAATTATAAGACGTTTTATATATGGTGTAAGTGAAAGGTACAACATTATTTTACACTGAACATCTAGTTTTTTCACCACTATGTTTTGAAGAGTGAATTACAAATCATGTAGGGTTTATCCCCCACATGCAAATATAATCTAACGTGCTTGTCATTAATGTGATATACCATGTTGACAGAATTAATCATAATAATCATAAAATCGTCTCTAATCATAGAGGAAAAAAGGAATTTGGCAAAATTAAACGCACTTACATGACAAATACTCTCAAGCAGAAAGCAAAAAGAACTCAAAAGAACCTAGGAAAGAAAATGATAAAAATCATTTTCTGGTACCAGATGATATAATTTTAAGTTGAGAACACTATAGACTTCATCAAAATAAAAATTGTTAAGACTAATAAATTCAATATATTGTGGGACATACAATAAAAAATATCTTACATTTCTGCAGGCCAATACAAAATGAAACCATGTCAAAACCAAATGAAAACAAAACAACTTTATTAGTGATAATATAAGAAAGAATAAAATATTAGGGAATAAGCATATTCAAGGAGGTAAAAATTCTTTATAATAAACATAAAAACTTTGATTAAAAAATTTTAAAGACACAACTAAATTAGTGTCCATGCACTTGAATAATTGATACTGTTAAAATGTGTGTACTATTCAAAATTATTTATAAATTCAGTGTAAGCTTTAAGAACATTCCTCTGGCATTTTTTAAAATAGAAATAGGAAGACAAACTCTATTTGAAGTCATGAACAACTTTAGATAACCCAAAAAGTCACAAAAAGAGAAGAACACAGCTGAAACAATCACATTTCCTGACTTCAAAATATGTTACAATCTATATAAGTTGAGACAGTATGCTAAAGCATAATAATAATAAATAAATAAATAAATAAGACAGTATGTGACGGACATAAAAATGAACACACAAACCAATGGAATGCAATAGATCACCAGCAAATAAACTTAAATATACATGATCAACTAACCTTCTAGAGTGATGTCAAAAACACACAATGAGTAGCATCTTGACAAAACAATATTCTTAAAATTGGATGTCCGCTGTTAAACATATTGACACTTATATATTTATACATTAAACACAAAATATCTTTAGACATTAAATACAAATCTACGTAAAATATAAATATAAAATATTTAATATTTATTTTTGAATATATTAAATGAATTAAAATATATTTAATACAACCAGCTCCATGTTGTATCAAGTGTTTACAGGGAAACACTGTAATCTGCTTCAATATCCAAGGACAGTTACCACTTAAGTAATTTTTATATCATGCTTAATTCTACTTCAGAAAGAATAACATGTCTGTATCTATTTATCACATTTGTTAGATTTTTTTAAGCTGCAAATTTAATAATGTATGGAAGTAATCCATTGTCAACAAAATGTATCAAAAAGATTATTTCAAATAATTAAGCCCTGAGTGAACTACTCTCAGGAGTATACTCTCTCAGAGCCCAATTATCTTTTCCCTGGAAAATGCAACAGAAATTTCTAGTTTGATTCATAGGGTTGTGCTCAAGTTTGACTCCATTTTCTGATGTACCTCCTATTCACAACTGTAGATGTTTATCTTTCTTAGGGAACTCAATTAAACTCTTTCTCAGTGACTGGCAACAAATTACTTATATTCAATAATATTTATTTTGTTTTCAAAGCTCATAGAAATTTTACTTTAACAACAAGAACACTGCATAAAAGCATTTTCTGTCTAGTTCTTCCAATCTTACTTATACCCACCCACTGAAGGGTTTCTAGTTATAAATAATCTGATGATGAACATAATGATTTAAAAAATCAAACCTCAAAATTTTATCAGCAACAAAAGACCGGCCAAATGGCTCAGTGGATAAAAGAGCCTACTTAGGCAGATGCAGAGGCCTGGAGTTCGATCCCCTGGCCTGCCATCACCAGCCCCACCTCTGGAGGGTGCTGAGATGCAATTGAGACTGGGCATGGTGGCACATGCCTGTAATCCCAGCTCTTGAGAGGCTGTAAACAGGCGGATCACTATGAGTCTGATCTAGTAGTGAGACCCTGGAAACCCTGGAAACCCTTCCCTAAATAAATAAATATAATAATAATTTGTCATTTGCAATCACTGATATACAGATACAAGGAGGAATATATAGCTTTTTAATGTGAAGATACCATGAATCCTAGGATCCTTTGGTCTTTCAAGGAAGAACATCACAGAGGATCACCTCACCAGGGATCTTGTAGAAGTAAAGATGAACATCAGACTAAAAGTCAGCATCTAATGAAAGGTTGCTCTATAAAGACAGAGAAGGAATTGCAGCTACATAATGGGGTCAGGTTTGGAGAAATTAGTGGATCATTTTACTCCACTGATAAAGATTAAAAAGAAAAACTCAGAATGATTCTCATATTGAATAAATGTAGTACTGTACTGATAACAACTTAATACTTTTCAGTTTGAACAGGCCATAATTAAGAATGGGAATGAGACCATCTTATGCTTAGACAAAATGAAAGCAAAATGTAGTATTTTCTAAAGGGAAATTAAATAATTATATTTGGGAAATAAACACTACTTCAATTTTTGTATATGTCATATACTTTCTACATCCCTTTTGAGACAATCCTCTCATTTGCTTTATGGATGATATCTTACCATCTTATTTGTTTATTTTTATTTATTTATTTATTTATTTATTTATTTATTTATTTATTTATTTATTTATTTTGCAGAACCAGGGATTGAACTCAGACCTTCGTGCTTGCCAGGGAAGCACTTATTCCACTGAGCCATCTCCCCGGCCCCTTACCATCTATTTTTAAAAAGAAGAAATTAATGTTCAAAAGAACAAATTGATTTGCCAATAGTAATAAGTAGTATATCTGCAATAGGAAACTTTTTTGCTCTAAATGTACTTTGGTCCACTAATCTGTACATTTCACCCTTGAAGAACGTTGTGTCAAAGAAAAAGACATCCTTATCATTTCATTTATGGTCACAGATTTGCCCTCAAAAAAAAATCATGAGTGCTTCATGTTGTATTTTCATGAGTTCCTATTTTGTCTGTTTGCTTTAACTTGAGACTGAAATCTCAACCTCTATATCCAGAATTTAAGAAGATTCTCCCGAATTTCAGTTTTCTGTGGTCTTCTCATTGCCTTGTGCTGTGTGATCTCTGACACTACTTGACTCATCTTTTTATTAGTGACATTTACATTAGGGAGAAATATTAGAGGCAGTCAGATGGGGCCAGTCCCTCAGAGGAGTCAATTCAGACACATTACATTACAACAGTGGATGGTGGTGCATTCATTAAAGGCCACACCTCGAGACAAAAACTGCAATGACTGCAACCACACTTACCGTGGGACGACAACACTGCTTCCTAGTCTAAATAGACATAAATCACCCTAGGTGAAGGGCAAAAACCTCTCTCCCAGGGAAAGTCCCTATTTGGTCATTTATATTTGCTGCTTGCTTCTCCACTTGATCTCTATTCACCTGAACAATTACACTCATCATCTTTGTTTAACCTTTTATTTCTTTGTTTATTTGGTACAGAGTCTCACTGCACAGCACAGACCCATAGTGATCCTCCTGTCTCAGCACCCCCAGTGCTAGGATTAGAGGCATAGGCAACCACGCCTGGTTTCAGTGGCCAGCGGGGCACCCTCAGGGTTCCAGGGCCAGCACAGAAGTACAGAGGTTCAAGCCCAGTTCTTTAGGCTTGCCAGGCAGGAGCTTAGACTGCCAAGCTATCTCCCCATAATCTTAATGGTTGGCCTCATACACATCTTGTGACTTTTCACCGGATCAAGGTTACCTTGGGGATTATCTTTTAATCACTGTTAGTTGACTACAGTTTTGTCCCATTGTAGACCTGCCTCAGCTCATGGTTTTGCTCTATAAAGCTCCCGGGAGAGTAGGCCCCCTGGCAACCCTCTTGAGACCCCTAATGTCTATCTTAGAAACTTTCTCCTAAGCTTCTCTTCCCCCATATAAATTTCTTTCCCCTAGTAAATATTTTCTACCCTTAACCACTGTTGCATCTAGAATTCATTCTTTAATTTTCAAGAACAAAATATGAACATAATGGACATACAGCAGACCTGCAGTTGGGAGTTACATTTCCTTTGTATCATTTGGATTATTTGGAGTGCTAATAACATAGGGGAAAGACACTTCCAACCTCCTACCTGTCCAAGCTGATGACCACATGTTCTTTAAAATTTACTGAGTGAAGAATTTATTGAAAGAAAAAAAAATTTCTATCTAAGAGGGACAGAAAGGGGCCTGGAAAGTGAGCTGTCTGCCAGCCATACTTTTCAAGGGCATTTTATTGAGCAAAACCAGGTAGGGAAGTGAGTTAAACTTTAAGCAATCAATAAGATTGCAAGAATAATCATTTAGATAATATTGATCCCATAGGGAAAAGTCACAGCATGGGCATGAGGTGGGACAAAACTATGGTCAACTAATAAAATTACACTAGGGTAATATTGGGGATCAAATGGAAGAAACAAGTCACATAGCAAGCTCACATGAGCTGACAAGGACTTTCCTAGAAGGGGTGGCTTGGGGCCCTGCACCCCAAGGTAATTGATGCCCACTTAGAATATCAGTCACTGCTGTGCATCTCTAGGGAAACTGTACAGGTGAGCAGTTCTCTCATGCTTAAAGCCTCACAGTCAGTGAAAGCACGTCCAGGCACAGGTGTCTTCTGCACTGACCTCTAGAGGTCCAGCCCGGTCTGACTCCTACAATACTTCTACTTAGCCTAGCTGTCTCTAATACTGTATCATCTCTATATCACTTTGAGGAAAATCCTGACGGTTCTGATTAGCATTTGTATGAATTCATTTCCATATGCATGAGATGAATGGATGCGTACAAGTGGCAAGAGTTAAAACAATCAATACTGGGATCTGTATGCACTGAATATTCCTCATAAAAACTTGCTGAATATTTTTGGAAGAATTAGAAACAAGTGAGGTAGCCACCTTCTTCTCTTGACTTTTTCATCTAGGACAATGGCTTCTAATGTCCTCCAACTTAGTTGCATAGAGACTTCAAGTTTCAGATAGTCACCCATCAGCTAAGGTTTCCCCAAGCCTCAAAGTTTTTTACAGATCTGTGGTGGATCTATCACAAGATGAACACAGATACAATGAAAGTGAGAAACAGATTGAAATTGGTACAAAAAAACCCCACTATAGTGTTGTAATAATGCCTACCTATTTCTTCCCCCAGCTACTAGAGATTCTAATTCCTTGAAAATATAAAAGAAATGTTATTCTCTAGAATCTTCAAGAAGTGGCTAAATCTTCATAAAGCAAACCCTAAAGAAACCCTTTGGGCACAGTGAGCCTTTTGGGAAAAAAATAATGTGTTCTAGTTTCTTTTAATAGACCATCGCCATGGGGAAGGGAGATTTCTGTTAGTAACATGCTTACCTGAAATCAAAGAACACTCGAGTTTGCTAGCAGGCCCTGCTAAAACTTCATATATTTCTTTCCTGTATTCTTACGGAGATATTTTTTAGATGGTAGAAATATTTCAAATGTAAACAAAAAAGTAAGCTGAAAACCACTAATGCTAAGTTTAGGACTTGCAGAAAATATCACCCTATGAAGAGCAGCTGCTGGAATAAGACACTTGTACTCATAGAGATGAGTTTTCTTACAAAATTTGAAAGAAATGATAATGATGAATCATAAGCCCTGCTATAAATAAATTATGACTGCAAATTGCCAGATACAGAAATATTCTCATTAAAGTCCATTGTCTTCAAAGATAAAATTGCCTCGTTTATTATTTCAGTAGATTCAAACCAATTTAGAACAATTCAATCTGCATTATCAAGTATGCTTGATATGCACTGAAATACATTAAAAGAGAACCAGGTGCTGTTTCAATCCAGTAGGATCAATCACTTCCTGTCCACTGCAAGAAGCACGCATGCCATTTTCCTGGGGGAAGCAATTTAGAGTGTCTCATTGACTGAATGCCAATTTCTAATCAGCCAAAGAGAAGGTGGCATCAGCCTGTGCCACCTGTCTCATTCATTCATTCATTTGTTCATTCATTCATTCATTTCTTCTCCACTCTACCTCTTATATGATAGTAAATTAGCTCAGTATTGTGGGAATCTAAAAAATGAAAAAGATGTAGTTTAAAACCATGTAGTTTTTTTCTACAGAAGTAAAAATGACACGTACTTAGGTAATTTGAAGTTCAAATTAAGTAGCTTATGTGTTCTTTAAATTGAAAGACTGAAGACAGCCATTCTTCCTGGAGTAAAATGGACTCTCAGTATTGTTTTAATTGGAATTTCTCCAATGTCTAAAGATGTTGAACCAGGAACTCTTCTACCTTGTTGGTGGAAATGTAAAATAGGACAACCATTGTGGAAATCAGCAAAAACTCAAAAATGTGAAATGAAAATTCCACTCAGCCTATCTATGAATCTAAAGAATTAAAAACATCATTTCACAGTGATACCTGCTTTCGACCATATTCATAACACCATGGCTCCTGATACTCAAATCTTGCAGCACCCTCTGATCTTTATTTGTCACCATTCACGACTGTGGCACAGCACAAAGCACACGAGGTGAATTGGATTGAATGTCCAATTTGAGCCTTACGAAGGCACAAAGGGCCCCTTACCTGAGAGCCCACCAAGTGTGAGAATTCTCATAAAGACAGTCAGGAACCACAGTGTCTGTGGCTTTTCATTGGTAGAACTAGGAGGCAAGGATGAACACAGGAAGGACAACTGTACAAGAGTTTATTTGGGGGGATAAGGGAAAGTCAGAGAGGTCTTCTATGTAATGAATTTAGGGCCAATTTAAGTAATAAATCAGAATATAAAAACAATGAGGGCAAGGGTATTCATTCCTAAATTAAGTGTTTCAATCCCACTTTGACTTGTGGACCGTGGGCTATCTTTTCATGTCTAATCACGCCTTTGAGGAGCTTTTGGATGTGTGGCTCCAAAAGTGTCTCACCCCTGAATACCTACCTCTTATGTAAGAAATTGAATGAAAAAGTATATTTTGATCATAGAGGCCAATGTATGACCTTTTTGTGTGTGGTACCAGAGATTGAACTCAGGACCCTGCACTTGCTAGGCAAACACTTATTCTACTGAGCTCTCTCCCCGACCCTGAGGCCAATGTATGATAAATGGAAATTTCTTGAACCATGGACTAAGGGCTCTATGATGACAAAGTATACATAATAAAGATGGATGTTCAGAATGAAGAATAGATCAAAGGGATAGGAATAATGAAACTAAGTAGAAGAAGCTCTACACAGTCAGAAAAGATTGTAGTACAATAAGAAGCTTATGGCAGGGCTGCCCAAATGGCTCAGCAGACTAAAGCATCTGCTTAGGCAGGTGCAGGGACCTGAGTTCTATCCCCAGCATGCTGTGCCAGCCCCACCTCTGTGGCCCACTGAGACAGGGACTGAGACTGGGGGCAGCAGCATGCACCTGTAATCCCAGCAACAAGAGGACCACTACGAGTCCGATCTGTGTACTGAGACCCTGTAGACCCTGTACTAAATACAAAGAAAACAAAAAGCTTAAAGCAAATAGTTCTAAATGTACAGAGCAAAGATCAGGACACAATAACGAATACAAATGTGAATGTACAATGTAGTCAGAATACATAGGAATACATAGGAATATGTGCATGCTGTAACTAATAAAAAAGACATTTAAAAGGAAAGAATTATGGCAAGGCACAGTATTGCATGCCTATAATCCCAGCAGTTAGAGGCTGAGGCAGGAATATCGTTGCAAGTTTGAGACCAGCCTGAGCTACAAAGTGAACTCAAAGCCAGCCTGAACAACACAGTAAGACCCTGTCTCAAAAAGATACACACAATAAAAAGGACTAGAAAGATGGAATTTATAAATAAATCAGTCTCAGCCACAGCTCCTCCCTTTGCTCTTTGCTGTTTTCTACCACCACGAACTGTTACCCTCTGCCATGTGCCACTATGTCTTGGAACCAACTGAATATGCACTGAAACCTCCACTAACTGTGAGCTAAGGTGTATATTCTCTTCCCTTCCTTAATTTTGGGTGTAGAGTTTTGTTCCCAGCCATGAGAGAAAGGTAACTGAAACATAGCCCATGGACAAGGAGTGGAGGGAAGTTTCCAAAGAAAATATCGATTCTAACCAACATCCAGACCCGGGGTGTAAGTGGGACCACCGGGGGCCCTCCAGATCATCACTCCAGCCAGTACCCAGGTCGGGGTGTGAGTGGGAAAGCCTGTTGGTCTGCTGGATCCCCATGCTAGCCAGCACCCAAGCCAGACATGTGTGTCGAACTTCCTCCATCAGACAAGGCTGGTGTGGAACCCCACAGCAAAACTGCCTGCAGAGAGGCTGGAGGCAAGTCCCACCCAGCTGATTAAAGAGCAGAGCATCTTGCCAGAGTGGCACAGTGAGTTCACTTCCAAGGGCTGCAGCATGAAGATGTGGAGCACAGCAGCCAGACACAAGCCACAACCACTTGTATTAGCTTGAACTTGGTAGATCCAGACCTGGTGCTAAGAGTGCTGTACAAAATGACAAAGAGAAGGAACAGAATGTGTTCTCAGGCCCTAAGCCCACCCAGAACAAATGCAGGAGACGATAGCATAGAAAAATTGGAAATCGCACACCTGAAATCTCTGAAATGACAGCAACTGAAGTAAAGAATTGCAGAAAACTATAGAGGAAATCAGCTCAGAAATAATTTCTGAAGTAAAAAAAAATGAATAACTATGATGACAGAATTGCTAACTGCTTCTAAAGAAGACAGTGATTTAAAAAAAAAGAGGAGACTAGAAAAACGATGAAATCCTTGAATGAGCAACATAAGAAAGAAATAAAACACATGAAGCAGATTCACAGTGCTATACAGGAAATTAAAACCTCACTCACAAGCTGGCAAAACCATTTGAATGAAAATGAAAATAGACTTTCAGATCTTGAAGACACCATTGCAGCTAGTGAAAAGGTAAGAAAAGATCTCTTAAAAACAATTAGGATGCAGGAAAAAAATACTTTAACATCTGAAAGATGATGCAAAGATGAATAACATGAGACTAATAGACACCAATGGGAAAGAAGGAATCAATACAAATAATATAAAAAGAATATAGACAGAAGTAATAGCTGAAAACTTCCCTAATATGGTGAAACAATCTGACGTTCAGGTAACTGAAGCATATAGAACTCCAACCCAACTAAAAACACACCCAGGCCCGGGGAGATAGCTCAGTAGAATAAGCACTTGCCTGGCAAGCACAAGATCCTGAGTTCAACCCCCAATGCTGCAAAACAAAAATTAAAATAAGTAAATAAATACACACCAGGACACATAACCAAGATCCAAGAAATTCAGCACAGGAACAGTATACTAAGAGCCACTAGAAAAAAGAAACAGATCACATTTAAAGGAAAACCCATCAAAATAATGGCAGATTTCTCTTCACAAACCATCAAGTCAAGAGCATGGAACAAAGTACTTCAAGTCTTGCAAGTAAACAAATTCCAACCCAGATTGATATATCCTGCAAAACTCTCTTTTAAGTTTAATGGAGAAGTGGAATATTTCCATGACAAAGACCAACTAAAGAATTTCATGATGACAAAGCCAACCCTACACAGTCTACTAAAAGATATTCTAGAGAGAGATCAAAATGGCCACAACTCCATGAATGAGAATGGAAAGAACCCACCAAATAGGGCAAACAATTAAACAAGGAGAAAAAGAGGTATCTGACAGCAGTCTTTCAATTATTCTTTTGTATACAGCCACAAAATATTTCCATCAGCATATTTTACAAATTGGCTTCTCCTGCACCCTATGGGTCATGATTCTGTCTGGGTCTGCAGGGTGAATCTCAAGGAAATAGCAGTAGCTCAGTCCCACAAGTGACACCTGGCCACCAGTAAGCGTCATGGACACTGTCCGTGTCCACAACACACTAGAACTTTGTGCGATATCCTATCCCCAAACTGTTAGAAGTGCTGGTCATATATTTGCCATTCCAGGATTTTTGTTGTTTTATTCTTAGTAATTATTTGCTATCATGAGAACTTTTTGTCAGTTGATATTTTTGTACATATTAACCTAATCATTTGTTAAAGAGGCTATCTTTCTTCCAGTAACCTAATCAAATACTGTGTGAGTGAATTGATCATAGATTTGTATATATGAAACATTACATTCTGACCTTTTAGTTGGACTCATAATTTAATCTTCATTTTTGAATATTATTTTGAAATGTTTAATATAATTTGAAATAATTAATATTTAATAATTTTCTGAATATTGTTTAATTTTAAATTTTGTTTTATGATTTATACTGTTTTTTGATGTACAACCTACTTATAAGACATGGTGTGATAGTTTCTCCTAATATTAGAAACTTTAAAAAGTATACTTCCATTTTTCATTGACATTATTAGTTTTTCCTTGTCGTTTATACACACACACACACACACACACACAAATGTATATAACCTGACATAAGATTGATACTGTTTTGTGAGAATTTTCAATGCCCTTTTAATGCGTTCATCTAATATAATTATATTACACATAGGCCTGCATAACATTTTGAGAGCTCTTTATTCTTTATCCGTGACCATCCAGCAACTTCTCTTGCCTTCTGGATTATGGTCTTTGTGATTTTCTATATGCTATATCTGGAGGTATTAGAATAGTTTGAATTTGTATAACTGGAAAATATTTTACTTTTAGTTTTCAAAGGTATGTTTGCTAAGTATAAAATTCAATGAGCACAGATTTTTCTCTTTCTTCAGGCCCTTGAATAAACGAGACTATTTTCTTACCCACTTGCTTTTTTTTTTCTAATGTGTAATAAGATGCTATTTAATTTTGTTCTTCCGCAGCCAGTACTTTTTCTATGTATACGCTTTAATGATTTTTTCCTTCACAATTAGTAGTAGGCAATTTCATGTTTGTGTATCTTGGTATGATCTTATTCATATTTCTTATGCAAAGGTTCATTTTTCTTAGAGATGTGGTGGTATGATTTTAACTAAATTCAGAAATTTTAAATATTTGCATATTTATTACCTAGCTACTTCTACTTTGAGAATTCTAATTATATGAATATAAGTTTCTTGATTTTGGCACAGAATGAAATATTATATGGCTGATCTATAAACTCTTCTTTATGTTTATTTTAGACAATTTTTATTGTTATATTCATTTAAGCTTGTAAATAATTTTGCAATGTACAACCTATTATTAATCTCAATTTTTGTATTAATTTCAGAATTTGTTTTAAAACCCATTCTATCTACATCATATCTTTCACATTTCGATATTTGTCTACAATTAATTTGCTGTATAATTATTATAGATTTTCAATAAATTTAATAATGAGATAAATAAATTAGTATGGGGAAAAGCACGATACTCAGAATCAACTTGAACAGGAAAAAATACAGAAATTTGAAAATTAATTTAAATTGAATATTAAAAATAATATATAAAACCAAGACAAAGCAAGACCTGTATAACAAAAAGGGTAACTTTTGCATCTGACAAGGTCAGTCAAATCCCCTCAGGATTTATCCTGAAACCCTGTACCACAGTTTGTAGATCCTTTGTCAGTGTCAGCCATAGAGATGAGTCACGGCCATTACTTGACCAGTTTGCTCTCCAAAACTCACTACTATTATAGACTACCGGATATATACTGGAATATTTTGCTGAATTCACACACCTACAATATTTAAATGACAATGGAATACCCTTCTCTGACAAAACTAAACAAAAGCGGGATACAAATGAAGGACCATTTTGTATCTGAATATTCAAAATAGTTAGGACAGATATACGCCTACTTTCTTCTAATTCAGTGAATAGAAAGATTTATACTAATAGTGTTTGTGGACAGGATATCATGTCTGCATCTTGTACTATAAATAACCACCAAGAAGATGACAATGTGCAATGTATTAATTATTGAAACTGTCCTACTAATCGGTTTTGAAACTCTCTCATTGCCATTTGTTTCTCAATAACATTATTTAAAAAATAACAATATATAAAAATTTTAACACTGCTTAATTTTTTCTTTCATCTTTTTAATTTCTTTTTGACTGCCTTTGAATGCTTATACCCGCTACTCTGTACAAGTCAGTTCAAGACGACAATACGCAATATGACAATCACTGTTGAATTCCTATCATTCTGTTTAGTGAAGTTCTGTGTTGTTTTTACTCTTTTTACTGCCTGTGTTCTGAATTTTTTTAAATGCTAAGAACATACAAGAAAGTGTAAGAAAATAAGGAAGAATATCACATAGTTTGTTACAACTTCAAAAAATTTAAATACATTTAAAATAACTACATAAGAGTAATAGAAAATAAAAAGTGAAAATTCGTGAACTTTGATATCACTCTAAATTTAGGAAAGCAGCAAAAGATACCTGGAGAATGCTGTAGAAAAAGATTTGAAAATCAATTTTCTGAGTTACTTGACTGAAAAAGATGCTTCTTACGTGCAAGAGCAGAAGAATTATGAAAGACGTTCCACAAAACCAAAGTCATGAGCAAAGCATGAAGCACCACTAGGGGTGAAAGTTATTAATGAATCAACAAAGGATATTGTGGGTACTTTCATGTCAAAATGAGGAAAAATAAATAAAATATATAGCTAAAACTACATAAAATTGCAACTAACAGTAACACGATTGAAAGCAGAAATGAAAACTCAACAATTCCCAACTACTCAACAAGGACCTGAACTATTAGCAGGCACCCCTTCTCTGTAAATGAGATTACTGAGTACTTTTGGCCTTTAAAGTTTGTGATAGTTTGGCCAAGTGTCAAGAAGCTAACTGAAAACAAAACCAAGATACTTTTCTTCTACCTTAATTCTTAGGCTCTTGGTATGTTTTTCATTGTCTAAGTACTTGACAATCATTAACATTAAATTACTAGATATATGGATTCCAAATAAAAATTTCTTATTACTTTTAGTGTCTGCTAAAAGTATGTGGTAAGAAAGTTCATCTATAAAGAGTTTCATTTATTTATTTCTTTGAGTTTCAGAAGTATGTCAAATATATCAAAGAATAAGTAAGCTGTAATCATTTCATAATTCTGGCAAGAGAATCACATAAGAAAAGAGAAAATATAGATTAGTATTTTTATAAACCTGGAACAAAATATAACCAAGGCAAATGCAATAGTGAATGCAAATAATTTCACATCATAATTAGTCATGTTTATAACAGGAATTCAAGGTTGTAGCATATTCCACAATTAATAAATAAAATTTACTAAATTAACAAAGCATAGAAACAAATGCAAAATAGAAATGGCATATGATGAAATTCATAATACTTTCATGATAAAGTATCTTTATAAACTACAAGTTCCATGTAAATTCCTCAACATGATGAAAGATACAATCACAATCTTAGGACAAATCTAAAAATAAAACACTGGATTTTTCATCAAGTTAAGTATAAGTTGAAGATTTCCTCTTTCACTATTTGTAATCCATGTGTTACTGGAGAAACCTAATTTCTTTTTTCCTAAAGTATGTGAAGAAAACAATAGGCAAGAAATAAATAAATCTTATAATGTGCAGCAAGCATTACAAAAGAATATATGTATATGTATGTATGTGAATGTGTTTATATGTGCACATGATATCATATTTACCAAGGATATGGGATTTAAAACCAAAATATAGAACTTAACTGGTTCAAAGAGTTAAAAATAAATCGAGGGGCCAGGGATATAGCTCAGTGGCATAGCTCCTGCCTGGCAAGTGCAAGATTCCGAGTTCAATCTCTGGTAACCAAAAAAATATATAATAGCATAAAAATAAATCAAAAATTACCATTTAAAGTTGCATAAGACATATCATATTTTATTCTATCAGGTATCAATATATTTATTGACGCATATTTGGAAAAACCATTGTCAAATTTCTGTGAAACTCTTACATTAAAATGTACACTTTATTGACATCAAAGATAATTTTAATAAATGGAGTTTGCTGTATCAATAAATTAAGAATACGTGATATTAAGATTTTGCAAATTGCAAATTGCTTTATAACAACAAAACTTGTGATGAAACTTCATGAACTGTGTTTCTGTGTGTATAGGCAAGAAATTTTAAATTTAAAAAATCTAGAGGGCAAAAATAGAGCAGAAAACTATCTTATTCAAGTTCTAAGAAAATACAATCTATTATCTTCTTTGTTTGATTACTTGATGATTGCCATTTCTTCTGGAGTAAGTTTAAATCTTAGGCATGTTTTAATTTACATCTCTCTAATGCCATGGCTATGGTGCAAAAGGAACCCTACTACATTGTTGATGGGAATATAAATTAGTACAACTATTATGGTGATTAGATGGAGATTTCTCAAAGAACTAAGTCAGAAATTCAAGACAACCCAGCTAGTCCCATCTAGGTATCTTCCTCAAAGAGCTTAAGATATCACACTACAATGATACTTGCATACAAATGTTTATAACAGCATAATTCATAATAGCTAAATCCAGGAAACATCCTGTACATACATCAACAGACAACTGGATACAGAAAATGTGTTGTCTGTATATGGTGGACTACTACTGGGATATGTAAGGGGCACATTTGTAGGACAACGGATGCATCTGGAAAATAGGCTGTTGAGTGAAATGCATCAGATACACAAACTTGAACATCATATGGTGTCTCTCATCTGAACAAGGCAAAGTACAAGCTAAGAGAAAATTAGAAGGATAGTTAGCATGAAAATATACCATGTTCAGGGTCCTAATATGCTCAATGAATGTGAGTATTAATGTCATAAATATAAAATAAGATGAATAATATAAACAAGAATGGAGCTAGAGAAAGGGAAATTTAGGAGGACAGAAGGAAGGAAGGGGGAGGGAGGAAGACAAACCACAGCCCAAAGTTTAGGAAACAAAGTAGAATCTGAAGAAAAATTTAAGTGTTAATCCTTAAGTATGAGTTTGTATATTAGAAAAAAATAAGAAGAATAATGAGAAGTGAATCTGTTGTGGTGCCCTTCTAGATGGCCACAGAGATTCACAGGGTCCGTTTCTCCCACACAATATTTCTGACAGGCTGTCAAATAGCAAGAGACCTCAGAGGTCCTGCCAAATTGATATGGAAAAGGACTTTATCTGCCTCCCACATTTTATCCACCACTGATCATATTTGGTGCCTGGGCCCCAGCAGCCAAGGGGAGGAGCACTTAGCTGGTGTCCTGACACATGGCAGGTACTTGGTGTCAGGACTGAGAATAGGCCAAAAGTCAGAAGTCTAGGTGTCAATTTCAGTGGCAAACTTAACTGCCCCACAAAGTTAACTGATTTTAAGGCAGGTTAGAACAAGAGTCTCATCCACAAACAGAGGCAAGATAATGTATGAGATTCTTACAGTACAACAAAGTTGGAAGAATTTAGTAGATAAGGAGGCAACATTAAACTGCAATGCTTATTGTCCTGTTATACTGGGACAGGTAAGTAGGTCAAAGGATCAAAAAGGAAATCATGTGGGAATGATCTGTGACAGAGATAAATTTTCTGGTGTTGGTAAGGTTCAATTTATAGATAAGAGTATTCATTATAAGAGTATCAACTTTATTAAATTACATTTATGAAATTAATTTTACTTGTTGAATCTTATACTCAATGAAAACAAAATAAAATAAACACAAATAATTCTGTCAAAGGTATACATCCTTTTTTCTCTCTTGTACACTTATACTACTTTTAAATTTGAAATGCCAGACTCTTCATATATGTTAAATATCCTACAGTGGTTTCAATTAAGTTTAAATTGAATCTATAGAGCAATACAGAGAGAGAATTGCTATTTTAACTAAACTGGTCTCTCAATTCCTGAATATAGATGTTCAGTCTCCGGTTGGCTTTGATTTCTTTCTTCAGGGTTTTACATTTTGATTATATAGATTCAACATATGTTGAAGGTATGCAAATATTTCTTGATTTTTGGTGTTGTCCTTATTTGAAAATTTGACACCAATTGTTCATTATTAGCACCTTATGAAAGTACAAGTAACTCTCTAGGAAACTGTTTTTGGCATAGACCAATACTTAGCTGATTGTAAACTGTGATCACCCCACATCATGAAAGCAGGCAAGAAAGCAAA
>PVKA01039354.1:0-19550 GCA_004027165.1 Ctenomys sociabilis
AAGGATGGAGGAAGGGAGGGAAGGAAAGAGAGAGAGAGAGAGAGAGAGAGAGAGAGAGAGAGAGAGAGAGAGAGAGAGAGAGAGAGAGAGAAAGGCCAGCTTAATGAGAGTGGGGCCAGAGGGGCAGCAGGGCCAGAAGCAGGTGACTGCAGCAGGGGTAGTATCAGCGGAGAGTTAAAAGCCACTACTGGGGATCACTTCTAGGAAGGGGAGGAGTCCTGGGCGCCCTGTTGAAGCCAGTTCCCTGGATGAATCATTTGTGGTGGTAAGAAGAGGAGCTCGTGCTGTGGTGCATCCCTGGGCGCCAGCTGCGCCAGCTGTGCAGTGCTGATGCCCTCAGATGCCTGCTACCTGGGCCTCACCAGCGCGCATTTCATGCCGTGCACAGCAGGGACCCCAGGGGCTGGGGAGGGAGCGGTGCTGGCTGAGCTCGCCCTTGCCTCTCCCACTTGTCCCTGAATTCCAGGCTAGCTTTGGGACTTCTCCTGCCTTCTGGTCTGAAGCAGGGCTGGTGAGGGCTTCCTCTGCACTGCAGTCCTGCCCACGCTCTGCCCCCTGGGCTGTCTTCCTCCTCCGCCTCCTGCTGTGGGGCCCGGCTGAACTCCTGGAACCCAGCTCAAGCCCTCTTCAACTCTGCTTGCAGTGCTACTGGCGCCACTCTCTCCACCATGTGCACTGGGGTGCGTGGGGCCTACCTGTGTGCCCCTGGCACTCCCTGCCTACACACTCCATTTGCAGACGGTTTTAATCTGTGTTCCCTGAATTGGGGGCAATGTCATCCACGGGCTGTTGCATGGGCCCTACAGAAAGACAGCACTGGGCCCGGAACCTGGTACTGACACTGACTAGCTGCTGTAACTTGGGCAGGTTGGAGCTTGGCCCCATGCCTCAGTTTCCCCACCAGTGCCAAAGGATGAGAATAGCACCATCTAGATCAATGATTGTCAAGGTAAAGAATTAATATTGGTAAGGCCTCCATCAGCACCAGGCCTGCCCAGGTAAGTACATATTAGCATCTGCTACACAAATACAACAAGTGGCCCTGGAGTGCTTTGCTCAGGCTATCCTGCATCGGCCTGTGGCAGCGACTCCTACATCTCTGAGGCAGAACTAATGCCAAGGGTTTCTGCAGCTGGAGCCTGGGAGGATTTTAGGTCCCAGAGTACAAGGTGCCGCCAACAGATGTAGTTGGGATCAGACGATGAGGTGGGGAACAGGGACAAAGGGGAACTGATGCACCAGCCACCTGTGTGCATCCTTGTCACCACCCCGCCAAGCACCTGGGAGGTGACACATAGGGCTGGTGACGTGCAGCTCCCCAGGGTCATGAGCTCCAAGGTCAAGTCAGCCGCAGTTCCCCTCTCGACTGGCAGGAATAGCTTAGAGCTCAAGAGGAACCTTGGACATCTGTCTGAAAAGATGTTGAAACGCAGTGTTGGGCTGGGACAGCTGGGACTGTCGGTCTCAGTGCTCTCACTAAGTGTGGTGAAAATTAAGGCATTTGATTAACAGTTAAGTATTCCAGAGAACAAATTAGAAAATGTTCAGTTTTCTTGTTTCAATAGCAATTTTCACAGAGTTATTAAATTACAAATACTAAGTAAGGAAAAAGCAGACTCATTAAAAATTGATTTAGGACAACTTGCTGAGAGATATTTTTATTCAATACCATTATCAGGGGCAGCTGTGCTCTCTAACTCTTCAGATTTACTTAAAAAATAAAGAACTCTCGTTCTCCTTTGTCTCTGTGGCTTGTTTTGCAGAACGGAGTCTAAATGCTGAAGGTGTGCATACATGTGTGAGTGTGTGCATGTGTGTGTGTGTGCATGTGTGTGCAGCATATGCATATGTGTGTATGCCGCTCCTGGGAAACCTCTGCCAAGCACAAGGCCCCTTTCCACCTCCTGGATCCTGGGCATCACTCTGTAAACTGCAAGGTTCATGTGACAGTTGCCCACTTATTAATATTGGCTCTAAGCCCTCTGAGTCGGAAGGAAACCTGGACTAGCTCTGCCTGCCCACTGCTTTATTTATCTGCACTGGTGACTTTTGTTACTAATGGTCATTTCTCAATCTCTTTGATGTCAGTAAACAGGATTTTGATAGAAGGGGTGCCACACACAACTTATGGTCAATGTGACACATTTAATTTCAGTAATGATAAAAGTGAATTCAAAGTCACTGACTATGCATGCTGTTTTTGAAGAATTTAAGTCTGTCAGCTTCGAGGCTTCATCCACACATCTCATCCACACATCGTGTATGAATCTGCAGAGAGCCACAGTGAGCTGGAGTTGCACCCTGCCACCTGGATTCCCCAGCCAGCGCTCCTTGATGGCTGGCCAGGAAGTGAAGTGTGTGGCACCAGGGTCTGCATCTCAGAAAGACCCCATACAGTCTGTGCAAAGATGGCTGAGAAGAGAGAGGCCCCCTAGTGCAGAGGCAGGACCTCCTAGACTGTGCATGGTGTGGCGACCCCATGGGTGTGGGAGGCTGGGCCGGCAGGATGGCAGGTTTGAATCAAGCCTGGGCAACTTAATTAGTGAGTCCTTGTCTCAAAAGAATAAGGGCTGTGCAGGTTGTAGCTCATGCAAAGGCCACCACCAGGCTCAACCCTGGCAGCCCTGCCCCAAAGTTGCTTCAGAAATCCCCCAACCCAGGGTGAAGGACCCGGCTGATCTTCAGTGCTGCCTGCAGTTTCCATGTGCTGGGATGGAGCGAGGAGGGCACTGCTCCTGAGAGCCTCAGGCTGGTGGCACCTAAGCATCCTGGTGTTTTCTAGTGCCATTTTTTGCCCTTTTGACAGCCCAAGAGGGGGATTAGCTGCCCACTTTGCAGAGGCATAGTGAGCCGAGGGGTCAGGTAACTCTTGTGCCCAAGGGAGCTTTGTCACCTCTTCGCACATGTGCGTGGCCCTGCGTGGGGCCTGAGCCAGCTGTGGAGAAGCCTGTAAGGCTGCAATGCAGTGACAGTGGGTGGAAGCTTCCCTGTTCATTGCTGTGCGGTAATTTTAAAAGGGAACATGGCAGCATATGGGCTGGCTCTACAAGGGTGGAAGAATCCCGTCCGTACCTTCAGGTTGGAAGCCTGGGCTGGGGACAAGGTGAAGAGGGTGGCTTTTTACTGCACATCACTTTGTACAGTTTACAATTTAGTATATGTGAATGGTGTTCCATGAGATAGGTTTTCAAAGGATTTTAACAACTCAGAACACATTATCCATGGAAGCCGAGACCTCAGAGATATGATGAATTCTGTCGAGAGCCACAGGGATGGTGCCTGGGCTCTCTGGGGCAGCTGGAGGACCCTTGGAATTCCTGGCATCTATCGATTTCTACTGGGACTGGACAGCCTCCCAGCTGATCGTCCTGTGGCTGCTGATCGAGAATCTGATGGTGGACCTTGTGATTAGCCAGGGTCTATGGAGGTCACCAGGAATCAAAGGCACTGGACTTGTCCCCAAGAAATCTGTGACCTAACTGGGCAGCTCAGAAGTCCCTGTGAGAAGAGAACCAACTGCACTAGACATGAATCCTACACTTTCAGGGAGGCCAGATAAAGTTCTGAGAGTTCAGGGAGCCAGGTCCTGCTGACCTGGCGTGATCCTGGGAAGGCTTCCCAGACAAAGCAGAATTAGCGGTCACCTTGAAGAACAGTAAGATTTTGCTGGGTTCACAAGACAGTGGATGTTAGGGATGAAAGGCGAGGTCTTAACTTTTAAGCAGCAGTTGACTGGTGCTACCGTATCCCAGCATTCATTGCTAACACAGCGAGGGCTCCTGCACACTCTGAGCCTAGGAACTCAGGTGGTCAGAACCCGCCTCATTTCACAGAGAAGCAAACCAGGGCTGAGGGAGTCTTTCATGTTGGCGCTTGTGTCCTAGCTGTTGTCCTTTCCCAGCGTTAGCATTGGAGAGCAAATACACAGAAGGAAAAACACAGAAAGCACCTCAGGAGATAGAGTAGAGGCCACTCTTTCAAAGGCGAATTGGGCACTAGACCTCAGGTCTACTATAATTGTGTGAGCCACATTCCTTGTAACAAGATGATGCTGTAAGGAAAGATGACATTTCTGTGCTCTGAAATGTCACGCCTCATACAAGTGGTATTTATTTTTCCTCTCTCTGCATATTACAATCTGCACTGACATTATTAAGGAAATCACATGGACCTAGAGGAGAAAGACGAGCCCATTTGATTATTTTTATTGCTGTAGAAGTCTTTTGTAGGCAGGCTGGGCAGACACCCACTTTCATTTGCTTGTAATATTGCAGGCACTGTTAATTGCCTGTCTTTAGGAAAGGATAGAGACAAAGGAACAATCAAAGGTATTTATTAGAGATTCTGTTTGGGCAAATTAGCTTCACATTTCGGTGGCCTTCATCTCAGCAGAGAACACCACAACTGTATCTTAATAATGACAGTTGTGACATCACCTTTCCTACTGTTGCTACAGCTGTTTCCAGCGATGTCACTACAGTACTATTGAATTATTTGCAGGCTGATTTTTTTCCCCCTGCAGAGCTTGAGTTATCAGTGGATTGCTATTCAATTCAATTTAGTCATTATGACAGTTGGAATAACTTCATTGCATCTTAATGTGTGTGTCTCATGCATAAATCACATTGTTTGCCAAGCAATAACGAGTGGAGAAGCTGCTAAGAGGCTGAAAATCACCCTTTGGACGCTGGTCTCGCAAGCCAGAAGGTGGGAATTCATCACAGATCTGAACGTCCCGTGGATCCTGGCTTCAATTCTGGGGTGCAGAGAACATCAGAATATGGGCCGCGGGATGAGCACTTCATGGATCTTCGCTCACATGGTAGCCCTAGTGTTGGCGTAAGATTCCTTTGCAGTCTGATGAACATTTTCTCATTGTTGGGGCTTGTGTCTAGATGTTCCCCCAAAGCCTCATGTGGTCATAGGTGGGGCTTTGTCAGAAGTGGGTGGATCTAGACTGTGTGACACTGGGATTAAGAATGGCGATCGCTAGGTCAGCCCACGAATTGGCTTGGCTCCTAAGGGTGGCTCCTGAAGCCCAGCAGCCTAGATAGAATATAAAAGGGGCAGAAAGAAACTGCTAAGGTTGTTTGGACTTGTGGCTTGCTGTCTTCTGCCTGCACTGTGCCACCATGAGCTGTCTCTCCTTCGCGATGCCTCTCGAAGGCAAGGTGCTGTCCCACCTTGCCTTGGAGCTGGCTGATTATGGACTGAAACCTCAACATTGTGAGCTAAATAAACCTTTCCCCTTTGACTGTGGGTGTCGGATATTTTGCCTCAGCAATGGGAAATGTAACAAAAGCACTCAGAGCCATGCTTGGTCTGGCTGCTGAACTATGGTCCTGCAAAGGCTATGGAACAAGTTTGCTGCAGGTGGGAAGCAGCTGGGTCAGAGCCTGAAGACCAAGCTGCCGGCAAGGCCACTGGGAACTGACTCTGAGTTCAGCTCTTTGCTCTCTGACCAAAATCATGACCTTGGGCAATGTGTATGGCTCACTCTCCCATCCTCAGCTTCTCATCTGGGAAGTGGGACTAAGTTGCAGTAATACCTCCACAACAGGGAAGCTAATGGAGTCAATGAAAACAAGCTTTGAAGTGCTTGGATCTTAGCTTCAGCAGTGTGAGCTATAGTATTCACTATTCTAAGGGTTCAGTTATTATTTGTGGCTTTCAGGCATAGCAGGTGGTTAGAAGAGTTATGAGGATGCTTGGGCATGCGGATCTTTGGCAGTGAGGGAGCTGTTTAGGGAGCCAGAGCCTGGGATGGGGCTGCAGGGTGCAGGGCCCCCAGCTAGAGAGGAAAGAGGCTGAGTGAGTAGGGGGAAGTAGGTAGATCACCTCGCAGAGTGATTTAGGACTCCTGCATGGGGAGGAGCTGTCCCCAGGCTGGTCCCCCAGGGCAGTCCTCTGGGCTTTAGGGGAAAGGACAGCTAGAACCGATGCCCTGAGGCCCGCTCCTCAGGGAGAGGGAGAGGGAGCCTTCTCTGCAGGCTGCGAAATCCCGCCATTGCTCAGCCCGGCAGTTCTCTAAATTAAAGCAAGCAGAGAGCACAAGCATCTTTTTCACATTGCTGTCGGTGTCTCTGGGGATGGTGGTGGTGGTGGTGGAAGCATCCTTTGCATTTATTTTCCTCGGTGCCTGGTCTGGTGCCTTTCATGTGAAAGTGAGCTGTGCCTGCCTTTTCTCTCTCAGCCCTTTCAGCTGGTGCTCCTGTTGGGTCACAGTGGGGCCAGCCCTTGGGGAAGGCTCCCTTCCTGGATTCCTTTCTCTTAGGCTTAGAGAGTGAAGCTGGTACCTGCTGCCCTTTCTCAAAGCCTCACAGCCCAGAGACAGCAGAGCTCCTGCCCCTGGAAACAAGTCTTGCTGGCTGCAAGCCGGGTCTGAGGGCTAGAGTGAGAGGGGACACGTCCCTGTGAAACAGCTCAGGGGGACCCTGTCACTGGCCCAATGTGACACCCCTGCCCAGCAGACAGGGTGCTCTTAAGGCCCGGGGATCTGGGTGGAATGAGCCGATTGCTGTCACAGGGCCTCACAAGCTCGGGCACAGGGACAAGCACCTGGACAGATGCAGCAGGGCTGTGCAGGCTGAGATGGCCCGAGTGACCCTGACTCCCTGCGGACCGCAGCACTGCATGTTTCCAGGTGCTCAGAGCTGCAACTGCATGCCCCCTGTTCTGACCAAGTCACCACTGGGTGAGGGAACTGAAGCAGCAGGAGCCTGAAAAGCTTGCCCAGAGGTCTCAGAGCAGGGTGGGGCACAGCCGGGCTTCTGCAAACCTTATGCTCCTTCTGTGCCCAACACTGTTGCTTAGAATGCACCCTGTGTGTGCGCCTGAGGTCCACAGTGCAGGGGGACTGACCCCAGGTCTCTCAGCTTACCCCACTGCCCAAAGGAGAGGACTCATTCCAACCCTCTTCTGGATGCCATGAGACCCATGAGCAGAGGGGTTGACCTTTTGTTCATTTGTAAATATAAAAAGCAGAGTGAGCACTCAGTGAATGTCAGAGGGGCTGCAATTTTTTGCTGCAGGTGGAAGGTCAAGCTGTGCTCAGAGCACAGAGCACGGACTCCTTAGCAGCCAGGTGCCCCTTGAGGAACTGTCCGCTCTTCCTCTGCCCCTGTACCTGGACAGGGCAAAAGGCCACTTTCCTCACAAGCCATGGGGAGTATTCTGGCTCATGTGGCTGGATTCCCACCCTCCCTTTTTGACTGCATCCCTTTCCAGCTATGGCAGGTGTGGTGGGAACAAAGCTCGGCTGACAGCTAGGCCTAAAACCTGTTTCCTTTAGCAGCTTTGATCCAATGTAAGACAGGGACAGGAAAGCACTGTGGTCTGCCAGGAGTCAGAGCTGGCAGCCCTCATCTGCCCAGAGCGGGGAGTCGGCGTTTGATCATCCTGCAGATGGCCTGGGTCATTGGCCTCTGTGTGTGTCAGGAAGGCTTGGGTGGACATATCCCTGCCTTCTGTGTGACCTAGGACATGCTGCCCAGCCTCTTGGGCTCACTCTCCTCCTCCTCTGTGTTGTTTGAAGGATTCCAGTGCAAATGTCCTTGAAGCCCTCCCTGTGCCCGCTGTGCAGGAAGTACCCAAGGAACATGCACCCAACCACCGCTGGACCAGCTGATGCAAGAGAAGCATGAACTGCCACAGGTTCTCCCCTCCCCGTTCCTTGTGCATCCTGGACTCCAGCCTCGGAGCCATCCCTGGAGCTCAGGCTCTGGTTGTCCTGTTGTCTGCGTCCCTCACTAGCAGTTCAGGAAGGGGATGGGACCAGCCCCACCTGCCCACAGCCTCCTTCTGTGGGTCTCACAGTTGTTGCCTCACCGCAAGCTCCTCACACCCTCTAAAGACTGTATTCCTTTCACAAAAGGTGTATTTTTAGACAAAGCATTTCCTGGCTCCCTGATGGGTCTCTGGTTTCTCATCCATGTCCCTCTGCCTCTCTCTGGGGACAGGAAACCCACTCCAGAGGAAGGAACATAGGCAGTGCAGGAACCCAGCCCTGTCACCTTCCCCTCTCCACATGCGCGGCCTTGGCAGGGGCCAGGGTTGTGAGGCTCCTTCTAACTGTGCTGCTGCTGTGTCCCTGCCGCCCAGCTCCCTCTGCCAATGCTGCGGGGAGCAGGCGGCAGCGGGGCAGAGTCGCCACAAACCTGTCCCTTTCTCCATTACACCCAGCTTGGGACTGCTTTCTCCACTACGTGGGTGTCTCCACTGACCCATGCAGAAGCCTCACTTCTTTAATTGTAAAATGGAGACAAGCGCTTGGTGACCCTCACGCTTTGGTGTAAAGGTGATTTGAAAATTAGCCTGTAAGATGCTGAGCTCTCTGCCTGCCACTTAGTAGCTCTTATTATTTCTAATTTAAATAATGATGATGATTTAATTATATTTTAAATTTATAACTTTAAGAGTTCCATAATTTGATATTTAATTACAGTTATTTTTGGATGTGCTTCCCCTCTTCCGCATGCCATGAGCCCCGAGAGTGAAGGGGCTGGATTTAATTTTGCATCTGCAAATACAAAGGGCAGAGTAAGTTCACAGTAAGCGCTGGAAAGGCTGCGCATGCAGCCCACGGTCTCCGAGTCCTGAGGGTGATTATGCTCAGCAAGTGTGGAAAAAGACAGCAGAGACAGGGAGGCCTCATGAGGCATGAGGAGCCAAGAGAGGCTTTGCCCTGGGGCTGCTTCGGTGGAACCAAGGTGCATTCAGATGGGAGACTACCCATTCAGATGGGTAGTTCCAAGGCTTCCCTGAATCTCGAAAGCTTATCTTCCCTCTCACCCCAAACCCAAGCACATTCTCTGCACAATGAAGGCTGAACAGCCATGTGTTTCTGTTTGGTTCAGCTATTCCTTAAGCTGAGTCACAGTTTTGGAGCACTGGCTTGGGATAAATCTCCATTTTCTATCCCCTCCATCACTAGGATGTGTGTGGCATTGACTGTCTCTGCCTACTCCCAAGGCCACGGCAGACATGACTAATGGATAGTGGCATTTGATCATTTTGTAGTCTGTGTCTGCACGGCAGCGATTTCTGAGAAGACAGATTCGTATTTGGGCTCACAGCTGTGCATCGCCCTTAGCTTGGACCTTAGATGGCTGGGTAGTTCCAAGGCTTCCCTGAATCTCGAAAGCTTATCTTCCCTCCCACCCCAAACCCTAGAATGCACCTCAATTCTTTCCTCCTTTCGTTGTGGAAGTTATTTCCCATCAATTGCTGAAAAGATGAGAGAGTTGTTAGACTCTGTGTATTAGGAAGTAAGAGCTAAGGAGCATAAAAAGCAGGAAGGATAAGCTTCCACCTGTGTCCTCTGTTATCAGGAAGGGGGGCCTGAGGGGGCCCAGGTCCCAGCTTCAGATAATGGGTTGTGCATGACTCTTTCTGCATTTTTGCTTTCACTAATTATTTTTTAAAAGAGAAAAAAAGATAGAGTCAATAATGAAATTGAGTTTCACAACAGGGACAGCTATGACAGTTGGAACATTGTGTGTTGTTTCTGTAGTGCTTATTCATGATAGTAGTGATATCTTAGTTATACAATATTAGCACAGAACATCTTTTTAATGAACCAAGAGAGTCTAGCCACGTAATTCTCTTAACTGTCTTGTATATAAACGTATTTTCCTTTCCCCATCACAGTTTGTCTTTTCTTTTGAATAAAATGGAGTCTTTCATAGATGAATAGATGAAACTCGAGGTCATGCTTTTATAAATTCTGTATTAAGGATGAATTACTTTTTTTAAAGTAGGAAACTGCATTTTATTGAAAAAATTATGAAAGTTACTCAGACTTATCACTATAGCCTTTTTGTACCTTTTGGACAATATACCATGTAAAATACTACCTAAAAAAATAAACTAAAAGTCTGGTTTCTGTATTTGTGCATATGAAATAATCCCCTTTTTTAAAAGAAATTCCCTAGAACAGTTTTTGTTCTTTTTAATTAAAAAAATAAAAAGCCAGACATAGTAGAGTATGCCTGTAGTCCCAGCACTTTGGAGGCTGAGGCAGTAGGATTGTCCTAAGTTCGAGGCCAGCTTGGGCTACATAGAAAGACCTTGTCTCAAAATAAGAAGAATATTCCACCAACATGATGGGGAGGATAGAAAGTCGTTCAGCACCAGAGGCATGGTCCTCTTTGGGAGGGAGGGAATCAGTTAAGAAAAATTTAGAACCCAGAATAGACTTGGAAAGGTAGATTCTGGGTAGAGATAGTTCGTGCTGCACCAAATTAAATTTAGGCTTTAGCCCCACCCGTGCAAGGCAGCTTTTATATTCTGACACTTAATTTTGCATAGTTTTTCTTAGGAGGATCTTCTCTCTTCCCTCTGCCCGAACTGTCTCAGCTTCTGGCCCCCCTGTCTTGCCCTGCATGAGCAGCCTTGTCTTAGGCTAATGCTGTATAGAGCCTGAGAGCCTGGCAGAGGGGTCTTGCCTGTCCTGTGTCCCTTTCTTGCTGCTTGGTCACTGATGGGAACCCACTCGGCCACAGTTTCCCTGGGGTGAGGCATGCACTCAGTGGCTCCCTGCAGAGCTCCTGTGCCCCTGGCTGTGGCCACAGGTGTGGGCTTCGTGGCTGGCCTTCTGGGGCAGGCCTGGAGGTCCCACATTCTCTCTGTCTGTTGTGCTGGCACCAAGGCAACCCCTACTTCTCAGTCCTCTGTTCTGGGCCATGTGGACCAACTGGCGAAATCCTTCTGGAAGCCAGTGATCTTGACATTAAAGTTGAAACAGAAATCTTCACTGCGGTCCCAGGCCCAAGCTAAATGCCCTGTCCATCATACACTGTCCACTGCAAGGGTAACAAGAGCTTCTCTCTTTGCAATCAATGCTTTCCAAGGTTGTGACTTTGGGGGGCCAAGGGAGTATGATTTCCCTTAAATCCTTCTGAGTAATTAGGGTTTTTTTTGACAGAACCAGGGATTGAACTCAGGCCCTTGTACTTGCCAGGGAATCACTTATTCCACTGAACCATCTCCCCGGCCTTCCACTGAGCCATCTCCCTGGCCCTTCTGAGTAATTAGAAACAGAAGTTTATGAGCCAGTGCTTAATGTCAGTCCTTTCTCGTCATCACCGTCCTGGAGTCAGCAGGTGAACCTTGGGTGGCAAAGTTGGGGTAGATTGGGTCAGTTCCTCTGCAGGAATGGAAGCAGCTAGACAAATCAGCTCTGCCAAATGGATCCCAAGGTTCACAGGAGAAGAGAAGCCAGCATTCTGGAGCTGGGCAGCAAAGCCTGCAGACCTGGGTGGGGTAAAACTGATATCCGTGCATGCTCCACTGAGGGGGTGGTGGCTCTGTCGTTCTGTGGGTGTCATGGAGCCAGAGAAGCACAGGTCTGGTGCTGTTTACCCTCAGGATTCTTCTGCACTTTCTGTGGGGGGACCAGCATCTGTGCGTGTTGACCAGACACCCATGGCACTGTCCCAGGGCTGGCGAGGTGAATCCGTATTGGGGATCACGCTGGAGTCTGTGGATTGCCCATTGTGGGGGTGACAGAAGATAGTGCAGAAGATGAGCTGATTCTACAGTACAGGGTTTCTCCAGCTGACAGGCACCAGCCGGGCCCTCTTCTCAGCCTTGGACTCCTGAGGACGGGGGTGGGACTCCTGGTTTGCCGTGGCTCCTTCTCATGCTGTGAAGGACAGACTGGGCCACCGCAGGCTGTCCATGGCATCATGACCTGGTGCTATCAGGGGCTTTGCTCAGCCCCAAGTTTGGGGGGTGATGAACGATGACACTCACCAGACTCCCACCAGAGACTGAGTACCTCACACACACACCATTACATGATGCCACTGAATCCTCACAGCAGTGTGGGAAGTGGGCCCTGATGTTCTTTTTCTAGTCTTAGAACCTGTGTTTGGAAACTGCAGTCCAGGTTAAGAGCACTTCTGGCTGACCCCCAACTCCTCACTCGAGTACTTCTGGCTGTCCCACTCCCTGTTCCTTGCATTCCCTTGGACCTCATGCTGTGAGCTGAACAGTTGGTCTTCATCTCCTCTGACCAAGCCAACCTTGTGTTTCAATAATTTCCAACCATCTTTACTTCATCGATCATTTTAATTTGCCATTTAAAATCGTTTCCACCATTTGTGTGGAACTTCATGGAATTCTCCACAGATCTGATGTTTAAAAATCTTCCACCTGCACCGGGACCATATAAAAGTACACCTGTGTTATAGCCAGGTGTAAAGCCTGCTGGCATTCCCAGGAGGTGACAGTTGGAAGCAAACACCCACCAACAGTAAGCGTTATGCTAAGTTCGAAGAGCTGAAGGTAGGCCTGCAGCCAAGCAGATTGACCTGTTCTGATCAGCAGGCTGGGGTTGATGTGGTGCATGTCAGGGGCATACAGCCTCTCCTTCCTTCTCTGGTTCCTGGAAGGACCCTGATCCCCCAGAGACATGGCAGGCAGCATGCATGGGCCTTATCTTTGCTCCAGAGCAAACCAGTCATGGTAACATTTGGTTGTTACCGGATAAAGGACCCAGCAAGCCTTGGTGCATGGTGAAGCCACAGAGACTTCTGGGAAAACAAGAAGCCTGGGAAGATCTGATCACAAGAGGCAGAGGGTGAATGTGTGCGCTGCCTCAGTGCGGGAGCCTGCAAGGATCAGCCAGGCCCTGAGCTCAGGCCCTGACATGCAGCATGACCGCATCCATCAGCCCGGCTCTAGATAAGTCCGCTGGTGTCAGAGAAGTGCTCCATCCAGCACTATCTCAGGGGAGGCTTGTGCTCACTGCCTGCGAGGTTGGCAGGGTCAGGCAGGGCTGTAACCACAGAGATGAGGTGTTCATGACCCAGACAGGGAGGGCACAGGCAGTGCCAGGTGCAGCAGCCCGGGATATGGAGCCACTAATGCCACAGCCCCAGTGCAAGCAGGGACATTAGTCAGGGAACAGAGGTCTCACATGTCCCAGTGCACGGCTTTCATCTGGATCTTTGCAACACAGAATGGTGTGTTTGGTGATTTTTTTTTTTTTTCAAGTGAATAATGAAAGCTTTGGATTTTCAACTGGGGTTGTCTTTCATCTGTGTTTTCTCTACTGTTCTATTTCCTGACCCATTACTTTCATCTTTGAAACCTGTCATTGTGACTCTTGTATCAATGTAACCATTGCTTAGAGGCTTTTACTTTATGGGGAGGTCAGAAATATTTAATATCAGGCAATTTAAATGATTTTATTTGTACTGACTTCATATGTGAGAGTCCTGTGAGAATGACCAGAAAATCAATAGCTCAAAGATAACAAAAGCTTTGACTGAACTTTTTTTTATACAGATGAGCAGAACATTCTAGGGATGCTAGAGGAGGGGGAGATTGGAAAGCTGGTCAGTACCTGGGTCCCCCAGGGAGGGCAGGAGAGGGCATGGGGAGTGGGAGCTGGGGATGGGGACCACACACCATGTGGTCTTGGCCACTGGCTTTGTATCTGAGAGCCTAGATGAATCTGCCTGTCACAAGCTGTGTGGGTCTCAGCCAGTCCTGCAGCTTCTTTGGGCTTGGTTTCCTCACCTGATGAATAGGGCTTGTGGGATTACGGGGAAGGCAGAGAAAGGGGTCAGGATCTAACATGTTAAGTGCCCCACTACTGAATGTGAATTAGCAGTTGCAGTGCGTGGGCTAGGAAGGGAGGATGGGAGGTACCTGTGTGAATGGCTGTGTGACAATGACCGGCCCTGACCAGCCACACTGAGCACTAGCTGGGTGCTTGGCGGCTGCAGCCTCCTGTGCATCTGAAGGTTGCCTGGCCTCTCTGGTGTGGCTGCTTTGTTTGGGTAACTGGTTAGTGGGATCCCAGAGGAGGCACACTGTTCACAGCACAGGGACCAATGCTGTCAGGCTTGGAGGTCTCTGTCAGGCCATTCTAGGCCATGGTCCCTGGCTCTCTCACTCCCAGATGTCCCCAGAGCTGTAGCAGCAGAAACCTCAGTGGGGTAAAGCATGCTGGAATCAACCCTTTATTTTATTATTTATTTATTTATTTATTTATTTTTGTCTTTTTGAGACAGGGTCTCACTATACAGTTCAGGCTGGCCTTAAGCTCACTTTGTAGCTCAGGCTGGTCTCGAACTCACAACAATCCTCCTGCCTCAGCCTCCCGAGTGCTGGGATTATAGGCATGCGCCACCACGCCCGGCTGGAATCAACCCTTTAGGTTCTCCTAGAAGACTTCAAAGGCTGGGTCTACTGCCTTCTGGGGGCCACTCAGTGATGCAGTACTAATTGATCAGCTTTGCAAACACTAATAAGCACTCAGCACTGTTCCGAGGGCCTGTCTTGAGAAGCAGCACCTAGTGAGGAGCAGAGCCCCCCTTCTGGGGGAGGGCTCCTCCGTCCGGACCTGCAGGGGCCAGAGCAGGACTGTGGCTTCCCAGCTTCCCTGGGAGGAGTGGGTGTCTTGGGCCAGCTCTGGGCTCATCTCATGCCTGAGTAGGAGGTGGGCTCTGCTCTGCGAGAGCAAACCATGCCACCACGCTGGCCTCAGAGTGGGCGTATCCATCCTGCCAGGGCCCTGCCTTTGGGGTTTAGGATTTATTTCTCTAAACAAATCAGCAGGGCACCGAGAAGATACTCCTTTCTGTGGCTTTGGCCTCGGGTCCATCAGAGGAGTATGTGTGTGCATTTATGTGTGTGTGTGCACATTTGTGTGTGTGTGTGTGCACATGCATGCCTAGCTACTCCCTATCTGGGCTGGATCGTGCACAGAGCAGGGTGTGCACAAGTGCTCCCAGGCTTCAAGAAGGCACCAGAACCTCTGCAGTAAGTGCCAAAAGTCTAACTCGCTGGGATAGGAGGGGCCGGGACTAGAAGGGTCTCTCTCCCTCCTGCTTCCTCCCTCCCTTTCTCCCAGTCAGTCCATCCGTCAGTCTGTCTGCCAAGCCACGGAGCTCTTTTGGGCTGGCCTGCAGTCTGCCCCTGGGTGCTCCCAGTCCTACAGGGTAGGTGGAGATGGAACAGGCTGACAAAAATCACATGATATATCCAGCTGTGTAGGTGATGGGAAGGGGATGGGGCATGAACAGCAGCAGCGCTGGAAGCAGATCCAGGCCTAACTCGGTGAGTATGAGCGACCGTTGGGCAAAAGGGAGCTGGATGTGGAATCAGACCCTGGCCTTCCAGAGTGGCTTTGGAGTCTCTGGGGTGGCGTGAGTGGCTAGGGCTGGACTGAAGGAGCTGGGATGAAGAGCAGGAAGAGGAGGCTCCCCAGGAAGGCCAAGGGGGAGAGGCGGAATGGAGGACGAGCTGGTCCTGTCTTGCACAGAGACTGGGGACACAGACTCTGTGTCCTGAATGCCCTGTCTCGTCCCAGCTGTATGGCCCCAGCCCCCTCTTAGATGAGCTGGGGAGACGGTGTCCCCCAGGGTGGTTGGTGGGGTTGGGCAAGGCCCCCGCAGATGCCCCACACCCAGACACCGCATGCCTCCTTGCCTGCTCTCCCCCAAGCATCCCCCGGAGCCAGCATGACCTTCCTATTCAGGCTGTGTGTGTCCCTGTGCTGGCTACTTTTCCTCCAGAGAAGCCTCCACTGTCCCATCATCCTCCTGTGGCAGGAAACTGAGGCCACAGTGCAGGGGGGGCTCCACCCACCCTCTGGCCTGGAGGTCCAAGGAGGACAGGTCCCTTTTCTCTCTGGTCCTGCTCTCACATCAATGACCCCTTCTTCTTCACTAGCAGCCCACCTTGTCCAGGCCCTCATGACCCAGAGGCCGACACACTGCTCCCAGGCTGCTCGTCTGGACCTTGCTCTGCCTCCCCAGCTCCCAAGAGCCCCTCGCTTCACCTATAGACCTGGCTGACCAGCAGCTGCTGCTATGGGGCCTCAGAGCTGGACTGCAGTGGCCAGCGCCAGGGCTCCGGTGTGCCCAGAAGGGCATTGTGCTTGCTCAGGGCTGCAGATATGAGAGACTGCACCCTCCTAGGCAATGCTTGCTCAGGGCTGCAGACATGAGAGGCTACATCCTCCTAGCCGACAGGATGGAATCTGCTCTGTCCTGGTGGCCTTGGGCTGGGTGAAAATCCCTTCCTGTGACACTTTCGGAAGCAACTAGAACATGTGCAGAGCAAAGATTTTCTATATCAGGATGGGCTGATTTGGGAAATGTAACACACACACACACACACACACACACACACACACACGAAAAACAAAAACTGCATATGTGAGTGAAAAACACAGAACGCTGGCTGGGGGCTCCTTCGTCTTGTTTAGGTTTTCTGTTTTTGGAGGAGTTTCCTCTGGAAATCCAGACAGCTTTGGGGCTTTTTACATCTTTTTTTTTGCTTTTAATCTGATTTATGTATTTTGTTAAAAGGGACTCCAGAAGGGAAAAACAATGAAGCCACCTTCCCAAAAGCTTTGCAGAGATTCCCTCAGTCTTAGCAGAGAACTGAAATACAAGCTTGTCCGCGAACACTGCCCCCTTCCTGTGGGAACGTCGGGAGCAGCACCTCTAAGGAGATGCACATAGATCTGTGTAGCTTTCTGCTTGCTAGGCAGGATCAGGGGGTCACACCGGGCACACACTCAGGACTTCCCAGGGTACCCGGAGCTCCTCCTCATATCTATCAGGCCTTCAGTTTCCCGGAGTTGTTTTTGTATTGGCAGAACTAGAACCCTCGTACCTCACCTGAAACCTGGAAGCCTGAGACAGGAAGAGGCCAGAGGACCTGGGGACCCAAAGGCCACGGCCAGTGGCCTCATGGACAGGAGTCAGCTGTCAACTAGTAGGCTCCTCCTGTCCAGGAAGGTGGCAAATCCAAGTGATGGGTGACCCAAACCAAAGCCCTGTTCAGAGCCCTCTGAGGAGTGCTATGGTTCTGCTAATTTTAGAAGAGTTACACTCAGTGATGCTCACAAGTCTGCTTGCTACCTATTCCGAGTCCCAACAGGCCCGCTTCCAGGCCAACTTTCTTGCTTGTCACCTGATAGGTTGCATTTCTGTGCATAGAAACCTGTAGACAAGCCAGGTACGGTGGTGCACACCTATAATTTCAGCACTTGAGAGGCTGACGCAGGAGGATCTCCATGAGTTCAAGGCCAGCCTGGGCTACAAAGTGAGTTCAAGGTCAGCCTGGACTACATAGTAAGACCCTGTCTCAGGAAAAGAAAGAAAGAAAGAAAGAAAGAGCGAGCAAGTAGGTGAACAAACAAGCTATAGACAAGGAGCCCCCATGGCAGCCTAATCGCATCTCCTAGTGTTGGGAGCTTTCAGCTTTTACTCTCTAATAAATTATTTTGCTCAATACTTTCTCTCTCTCTCTTTCTTTTTCAATACTGATTCTGCTTTGTAATTTTTTCTGTGTTGATAGAAGAACCCAGCAGCCAGGTGGTAGCTAAGCCTGCCCACGACCTCTCCCTCTTAGAAAGTACTGTGCTCATAGCCAAAGGGAACCTTATCCCTGCCTCATATTCTGTGTTCTGTGACTGCTGTGGCCCAGATCTAGAATGTTTCCCACAGGCCACGTGTTCTAGGCTCCATCGTTTGCTTGGTGCTCCTGGAAGGTAGCGTGAACCTTGAACAGATGGGGCTTCCACGTAGGGCGTGCTCTTGGAGGAGAGCCCTGGAACTCTGGTGGCTTCCTCTCTATTTCATGTCCCACCCACCAGTGCCCTTGCCAAGAGCCAGCTGCCTGCCACGAGCCCCAGAGCAATAGCCCCACTGACCACACGTTGAAACCTCCCAAACTGTGAGCCTCAGTGCTGCATTTTTCCAAGTGTGTGTTACAGCTATAGAAGGCCGAGTATCACAATCATTGCTTCCTCTTAAATATTCATTAGGAAAGTAGTCATGCCATCCAAATTAGGACCTCTGAGGTGTTACCAGCACGACCCAGCTTGTTCAGGGTGATGTGGCTGCAGACCTGATGCTGTTATGCAGGGCAGGCTTCGGGGTTCCCGGATCTATGCTTTAGACAACCTCTTGGTGGCAGGGATGGCTGGTATGGGATCCTCCTCAGATGACACAGACACCTTTCTCTGTTCCCCTGGGAAGCCAGGCAAGGACTGGGGACAGGAGTGGGGCAGCAGTGGGGGAAGTGGCTCTCTGTGAGGATCCTAGGACAGGACGGTCATGAGATTCTGTGCCAAAGGGCTGGGAAGCAGGGAATTCTTTAATTTCTGAGTTTTTCACTAGGGGAAGGAATGTTAGACTATTATCTGGTGCTTGTGGAGAGTTGGTCCAGATCTGAAAGTACCTAAAAACCGTGAGAAGCTGAGGTGAGGATAGCCTCAAATGAGGCCTATCCTAATAGCCAGGGCGAGGGCAATAGCACAGGTACAGGGGAAAGCACGAGGGTGCGGAATGGTCCAGCTGCCGGAGGTGGGCGGGGCCGGGGCTCAGGCCACTAACCAGCGCAGCGCACGCCCACCTGCCCCGACCGAGTCCCGGGCCTCCAAGGCCAGCCTATGGGCCTCGCACTTCCGCAGCACTGCCTGATGACCCCACTTAAAAATTTTATTCTTCCTCCAAGAGGCACCTCACAGAAAATATGGGCATAATCTTTCTCCAACGATTTCCCCGTTTATGTAGGAGTGAAAGACAAAAACAAAACCAGGAACAGGCGCATGTTTATTTAATTTTTAAGGTTCTCTAGCTACTGGGGAGAGCATGGACTTCTGCCGTTTAATCTTTGTTAATGTCCAGCTCAGGAAAATGTGTCTCTTAATTCTCCAGTCGCCTATGTCTCTTAATCCTTCAGTCGCTGTTTCTTTGGGAGAGAACACTGGGGAGCTTTCTAATCCAAAGGCACCGAGTGAGAGCAGGGAGGCTTCCTCTGCCATGGACACTCCTGCTGGTCCCAGGAGACACACGGGAGAGAGCACAGCTTGGTACTAACGGACAGGGCGCACTGCGCTCTACACCATCCCAAAAGTGTGGGGCAGGAAGGCCCTGGGGCCACTGAGCCATCTCCCCAGTCCCCTGCTCTTTTGTCTTAGGTCTGGCCCAAAGCTGGAGGTCTGTCTCTTCCAAAGTTGCAAAGTCACTTTGTCTTCCATATTGTCTTCTTGAGGGCCTGGCCCTGTCTGCCTTAGATAATATTTCTATCTAAGTTTAGGTGCTGATTTCAGGAGGTGGTTTGAGCCCCCTAGTTCTGGGGGTGGGGTGAGGTGGAGGTGGGGCAGGGCAGGTGGGGGTTATGACCTCATCACAGCCACCCACGAATCCCTGTTTGACACCAGCTTTGGTCAGAGGTAAATACGGCCACCCACTCTGTCACAGGTGTTAAGAGACTTAAAAGACATTGCTTGAATTCTTTGGCAATAGAACAGGAAAGCAGCACAACAAAGCCTGGGCAGCCTGGCACCCGCCCGAGGTTGCCCCAGAACTTAGACAGCATCCACAGAACCTAGACAGCGCCCATGGAACCTAGACAGCAGCCACGGAACCTAAACAGCAGCCACAGAATCTAGACAGCGCCCACAGAACCTAGACAGTGTCCACAGAACCTAGCCAGCACCCACAGAACCTAGACAGAGCCCACAGAACCTAAACAGTGTCCACAGAACCTAGACAGCGCCCACAGAACCTAGACAG
>PVKA01039355.1:0-19529 GCA_004027165.1 Ctenomys sociabilis
AGGGACTGAGATTAGGCGTGGTGGTGCGCGCCTCTAATCCTAGCACTTGGGAGGCTGAAAACAGGAGGATCACTGCAAGTCCGATCTGTGTGGTGAGACCCTGTAGACCCTGTACTAAATACATTAAAAAACAAATAAAAGAAAAAAATAAATAGGATGGGAAGGGATTGGGAAAAACAATTACATTATGTACAGGAACAAATTCCCTATGGTGAATATGCTCATTATGGCAAAAGTGTACCAACATTTTTTTTTTTTTTTTGGTGCTACCGGGGATCTAACTTGGGACCTTGCACTTGCCAGGTAGGCACTTAAGGTGCTGAGCTATATCTCCAGCCCTAAATTTTTAAACAAAGAATAAAATTTAAAGCCAAGCATGGTGGCACACATGTGTAATACCAGCGCTTGAGTATGCTGAGGCGGAAGGATCACCACGAGTCCGAGGTGGGTAGTGAGGCCTTATAATAACCAAATACATTAAAAAAAAAAAAAAAAAAAAAAAAAAAGACTGCTTAGGCAGACACAGCGGCCAGAGTTTGATCCCCACCATGCTGTGCCCTACTGTGTAGTCCCTGCCCCCAGGGGCCTGCTGAGATGGCAACTGAGATTGGGGCTGGTGGTCAGGCTCTTTGGGAGGCTGAACACAGGCACATCGTGATGAATCTGATCTATGTAGTGAGACCCTCTAGACCCTTCCTAAAAATACAAAAAATAAAAATAAAGAATAAAAATTTAGATATAACTAGTCGGAAGTTGTTCTACATCTCATTTTGGCTCTACTGCTCAAGACTTCTATGATGGGGGCTGAGGAGTTAGCTCAGTAGAATAGGTGCTTGCCTGGCAAGCGTGAGGTCCTGAGTTCAATCTCCAGTACTGAAAAAAAAAAAAAAAAAAGACTTCTGTGATGGAAAAAAGCCAATTTAGGAACAATACACCCCACCAAGGAAAGCACAAAGGCAAACCTGTTTGAGTTCAGGCTGACCTGTGCCTCATGGCAATCTTTTTTTTTTTTTTTTGGAACTGGGGATTGAACTCAGGCCCTTGCGCTTGACAGGGAAGCGCTTTTTCCACTGAGCCATCTCCCTGGCCTCTCACAGCAATCATTTTGTCTCAGCCTCCCAAGTGCTGGAATTACACAGGGCATCACATGCCCAGCTACAGTTTTTCTAATTAAGAAAAACAGAAGGGCTGGCCAAATAGCTCAGTGGATTAAAGCACCTGCAAGCAGGTACAGGGGCCAGAGGTTTGATCCCCGGGCCTGCCCTGCCAGTCCCACCCCCTTGGCATGCTGAGACGGCAATTGAGATTGGGTAGGGGGCTATAAACAGGAGGATCACTACGAGTCAGATCCAGTAATAAGACCCTGAACACCCTGTAGACCCTTCCCTAAAAAAAAAAAAAAAAAAAAAAAAAAAATCAAACAAAATTCCCCAGCGTTAGCCAAGCAGCTGTATGGCCGTGGGGTATAGAAACTTCATGATTTCATCCATCAATCCTAACCCAGAGAGCACCCTAAAACTTAAGAACCTTAACAAATACTGATTTACAGAGGTTATAGACAGAAAACAAGTCCAAAAAAGTGAAGAAAGCCAGTCTGAACATTAGATTGAGGAAACACAGTGGCCGAAATAGCTGAAGAACTGCTACGGATTTTAACATGGTCAGAATTATTCCAAAGAATCTTTTTTTTTTTTTTTTTTTTTTTTTTTTTTTGCAGAAATTGAACTCAGGACCTTGTGCTTGCCGGACAAGTGTCTATTCTCCTGAGCCATCTCCCCAGCCCATCCAAAAAATCTTTGAAGGGATAGATCCTGAGATCAGACAGTGACTTTGGGTACATGGGCCGTGGGGCACCACAACGGAATTATCTTTTTCTCAGTCACAGGTAATGAAAGCTTTCCTAGGGAGGTGTGGCGTGGTCCAAGCACTTTCATTCCTGAGCAGCTTACCTGGCTCCTCAAACAAACCCGTGCTATCCCCAATCTCTTACTCCAAGCTTTTTCTGTCACAAATGGTTGAGGAACCTTGAACTTTGTATTGCCTCACAAAGAAGCCTCAGAACACCTTGAGGTCCCCAGTGGCAGCCCTAGTTCTCCCCAGTATCAAACCCCACTGCCCATCCTAGGATAAAGGTGATGGCTAGAATACCTAAGGCAGTGCCTGCGTGTCAGCTGTCGCTCAGAATCTCTCTTCACATCCGGGCCCCAGGCCAACCTTCAGTGGGTCCAAGACAGCCCCACATAGCCAAGGTCCCCCACTCGTGCATCTGGCTTAGCTGAACGACTTCAGGGAAGCAGCAGGGATGGTTGGACCTGGAGTGCACCCTCAGGTGGGGAGCCAGGCTGAGCTTGCGGCTCCCCAAACCTTACCTTTACCTTTAACCAACGAACATGTTTAAAGACAGCTGAAGCCACCAATAGGAAAAGAGGGAGATTCCAGGGTGCCAAAACGTCCTAGGAGCTGTGCAGATGTCCCAGGAATCCTATGTGTCAGTCGCTCTTCCCCAGTGTCTTGGGATGCGTGGCTTTCAGGAGCCAGACTTGGCTGGTGTCTGGCCAGTGACTACCCAGTCTCCATCCAGGTTTATTAGCCCAGATTAAATGGGGAGGAGGCAAGCAGCAAATCTAGGCAAGAAGGAAAAGAGCAAGGTGAAGAGAAGGGGAAATTAGCCTCCCTACTGGTGGCCACAGTTTTTTACCCTGAGGAAGAGAAGGAGAACCAGAGAGATAAAGCAGATTCCAGCAGCAACGCTATCACCTAGCCATCTCCGGCTCCTTGTGGCCTTTCTTGTGGAAAGGAAACCAGGCATCTGCAGATCCTGTTCATTCTTCTGGGCTGAGGGAAGATAGAGGAAGCCCTTTGCACTCTGGGCCTTAGAAAGCCACTTGTCGGGACTGGGGAGATGGCTCAGTAGAATAAGTGTTTCCCTGGCAAGCACAAGGGTCTTAGTTCAATCCCTGGTTCCGGTTCCATCAAAAAAAAGAAAGAAAGAAAATTAATATACAATCAGACCCTGGGCTTCTCAAGGAAGTCTGGGAAAACTAAAGACATCAGAATTATGACTAGAGGGGCCAGGGAGATGGCTCAGTGGAATAAGTGCTTCCCTGGCAAGCGCAAGGGCCTGAGTTCAATCTCCAGTTCTGCCAAAAAAAAAAAAAAAGAAAGAAAAAAAAAAAAAAAGGATTGTAACTAGAGGCACCTCTGAAGGTCAGAGAGCCGGGGAGGTAGCTCAGGGGCATAACCGCCTGCTGGCAAGTGCAAGGTCCTGAGTTTGATCCCCGGTACCAAAAAAATAAAATAAAAAAAGGTCAGATTAAGCCTGAAGATAGTCTCAGAACTAGTTTTTTGTTGTTGCAGTTGGTTTGGTTTGGTTTTCCTGGTGCCAGGGATCAAATTCTGGACCTTGTGTTTGCCAAGCAGGCACTTATACCCCTGAGCTATCTCCCTGGCCCACTCAGGGCTAGACTTGCTCGCCTTGCTAAGGGATCAGCAGAGTTTGAGATAAGAGTGTAATTAGTGCCACCCAGTCCACTAAGTCCAATTGTGCATCAGGCCGGGTGATCAGAATGCCCGGATATGTCCCTTCCTAAAATGCTCCTGTTTTATTCATTTATTTATTTTGCGGATCTGGAATTGAACTCAGGCCCTTGTGCTTGCCAGGGAAGCGCTTATTCTACTGAGCCATCTCCCTAGCCCCTGCTCCTGTTTTAGAAGTCATAGGTAAGCCAAGGTAAATGTCAGCCCTTGCTAAAGGCCCGGCTTCCCATGGAGCAATATTAACTGAGCAATCATTCTTGCAATTCTATAAGTTGGTTATCTTTCTTTCTTTCTTTCTTTCTTTCTTTCTTTCTTTCTTTCTTTCTTTCTTTCTTTCTTTCTTTCTTTCTTTCTTTTTTGTGTACTGGGGATTGAACTCAGGACCCTGCACTTGCCAGACAAGTGCTGATTCTACTGAGCTATCTCCCCAGCTCCATGGTTGGTTATAGTTTGACCCATGTTCTTTCTACATTGTGACTTTGCTCTATAAATTATCCCAATGAAAGCCCTCACTGCCAGACCATTTGGGGACCTCTCCTGTCTTTTGAGCTATTTCTCAATAAATCTTTTCTACAGTTCATCTCCATTGTCCTTTGGAACTCATCTCAGGAAACATGAACTGGGTATAGCTAATATGTTGCACGTGAAGAGATACCTTTCTGCTGTGTCAGTGGGCCTTTCTTATCATTCTGTGGGCAGGAGAAAAGGGAGAGAGTTCAGAGGAGTCAGCCCCTCGATCCACTCCCAATAGGTCTATGCTCCTTTCAGGCCAGGGTCTCTCCCACTCTCTTAGAATTTGAATTTTTGGATGTGTGTGGTAGAAAGAAGTGAGCTGGAAGATCACCAGTGGTCTGAACATGGTGCCAGGGGGAGAGTGAGAGAGTGCCATCTTTGTGTGTGTGTGTGTGTGTGTATGTGTGTGTGTGTAACTGGGGATTGAACTCAGGCCCTTGTGCTTGCCATGCAAGTGCTTTTTCTACTGAGTCATCTCCCCAGTCCTGAAAGTGCCATCTTAAAGGGGGGACAGAAGCAGGGGGCTGTTAAGAGCTTATGCTGTTGAATATCCTGAGCCTCAGAATTTTTATTTATTTATTTATTTTTGAGACAAAGTCTCCCTGTGTAGTTCAGGCAATCCTTCTGCCTCAGCCTCCCCAGTACTAGCAATATAGGGGAACGAAACACCTAACCTGAAAGGTACCTGGAACGAGTTAGTGTTTTCTAAAACTGAAGAATGAATTTTAGGACTAAACAGAGGTTAAGAGCAAAATATACTTATTGGGGGAAAGAAAGCTGCTGTCTGAGAGAGGAATGGAAGGGGGGCCCAAGGAGGTTGTCCCCAGGAAGCTGTCTTTTCCAGGGACTTTTTCTTTTTCTTTTTTTTTTTTGTGGAACCATGTATTAAACACAGGCCCTTACATTTGCCAGGGAAATGCTTATCTCCCCCCCCCTTTTTTTTTGGCCAAGAACTTTTATAGAGTAAAACCATGCATTGAGGTGGGTCTAAGGTAGAAAACATGGGAACTTGCTTAGGTGGGCATGAGGTGGGACAAAACTCTGGTCAACCAAGGAGATTACAAGCACGATTGCTCAGCTAAAATTGATTAAATCTAGGACTAAATGGGGAAGCAAGTCATGTAGCAAGTGGGCATGAATACAGAACAGGACCTTATCCAGTAGCTGGTAGTGGTTGGATTAGAGACTCTTCCTGGCTTCCTCAAGGTGATGATCAATCCTGGATGCTCATTTTAAGGAGGTCAGCATTGGTTCAGTCCTTGTTCTTTAGGTCTGGCCCACAGCAGAGGCATCTGTCTCCCTCACAGTTGCAAGGTATTTTGTCTTCTGTGTTGTCTCCTTGAGGGCCTGCCCTGTCTGACTGTCTATAATATTTCTAATTTCACTGCCTACAAAACTAGGATTACAAGTGTGTGCTACCATACCTGGTTGGGAATCTTTTGTTTAAAAATTTTTTGAAAAAAACTTTTTTTTTTGTTTTTGTTTTTTTGAGACAGAGTTTCACTATACTAATCCAGGCTGGCTGTGAGCCTACTGTGTATTATGTATCCCAGACTGGCCTCCAACGTGGTAGCAATTCTCCTGCCTCAGCCTCCCTCCTGGGTGCTGGGAGGAGAGGCGCATGACACTGTGGCTGGCAGGGATATTCTATTTTAGGAGCTTGTGCTGCTGAGCTATCTCCCTGGCCATAGCAGGACTCTTTCAAAGCAGTCAGTATTTTCCCTTTCAGTACTCCAAAATGCTTTTTTTCTTCTTTTTGGCAATGCCAGTAGAGCCCAGGGTCTCCCACATGATGGCAAGTACTCTACCACTGACCTGTATTCCCAGCCTAGTTTTCCCCATAATGCTGGGTATTGAACCCAGCCTGCTCAGCCACGAAACTATACCCTCAGCCCTTTTAAATTTTGTTTTATTTTTTTGAGACTGGCTTTGGCTATGCAGCGCAGGCTGGCCCTTGAACTCACTGAGTGGCCCGGGATGGTCTAGGTCTCGTAAGGATCCTCCAGCCTCAGCCTCCTGATTAATTGCTGAGATTACAGGGGTGCAACACCACAGTGGCTAAATCCTTTTTATTTTATTCATTTGTTTTTTTATTTTATTTTACTTTTTTTGCGGAACCGGGGATTGAACTCAGGCCCTTGCGATTGCCAGGAAAGCACTTATTCTACTGAGCCATCTCCCAGGCCCCTTTTTATTTTATATCTTGAAACAAGGTCTCATCAAGCTGCTGAGGCTGGCCTGGGAGGAGAGAATTGGAATCCTGCTTCCACCTCCAGAGAAGCTAGGGCTGCAGACGTGGGCCACCTTGCCTGGCTCCATTTTCTTTCATTGAGGTAAGATTTCTATACAGAGTTAACCTTTGCAAAGTGAACAATTATCACATTCAAAATGCTGTGCAAGCCGGGCGTGGTGGCGCAGGCCTGTAATCCCAGCACTAGGGAGGCTGAGGCAGGAGGATTGTTGTGAGTTCGAGACCAGCCTGAGCTACAAAGTGAGCTTAAGGCCAGCCTGAACTGCACAGTGAGACCCTGTCTCAAAAAGACAAAAAAAAAAAAAAAAAAAAAAAAAAAAAAAAAAAAAAAAAAAAAAAAATGCTGTGCAGCTACAAACCTTTAGCTGGCTTCAAATTTGCTGCTAAGGAGCCAATATACCATCAAGAGTCACTCCCCTTGGGCTGGGGAAATGGCTCAGTGGCACAAGCGCCTGCCTGGCAAGCACAAGAATTCAATCCCTGGTACCTCAAAAGAGTCACTCCCCTTTAAAATACCTTTTATGGGGCCAGGGAGATGGCTCAGTGGAATAAACACTTCCCTGGCAAACACAAGGGCCTGAGTTCAATCCCTGGTTCCACAAAAAACAACAACAAAAAAAAAACACCCCAGGGGGGTCCCTCCTCACATTGGTGCACTGGGACAGGTGACTCTCAGGGCAGTGGCAGTGGCTACTGTTCCATTCCAGGCGCCTCAGATCTCTGGAGCTGGTAGCCAGGCCCTGGCTTCTGTGGCCAGGACAAATCCGAGCACTCACAGGCCTCACCTCTGCCTGGCCTCCGCGGTTCCCGTGGGACCTAAGACAGTCTGCAATTTCAAGTCAGGGAGCTTTCCCTCCAGGTCACCTCCCCTCCCCACGCAGGCGGGCCCTGTCCCCATGTGCTGCTTCCCAGGGCCTCCACCTGGCAAGACGCCCCAGTCCCCAGTCGGGCTTGGGAAGTTAAACCAGTCCCCCAGGGTGGGGTGTGATTCTGGGAACCCCAGAATTTAGGCCTTGAACCTCCCCAGGCCAGGCTGCTTGCCTGTGCCACAGGACCCTGCAGAGCTTTGGGAAGGGCGGAGGCAGGGCAGAGGTGGGGACGGAGTGGAGTGGTTGGAGTAGGAGTATTCTCAGGTCAAAATAAATAGTAGCTTGGTAAAATAAATAGCTGGTTTACATATAAAAGCACCTGATTTACTGTGAGCAACTGATTTACTGTGAGCAACTGAAAAGCTCAGGGCTTCATGTAGGACCCTGATTGTATCCCCGGAGATAGTTCAGTGGTACAAGCATCTGCTTGGCAAGTGCAAGGGCCTGAGTTCAATCCCTGGTTCCACAAAAAAAAAAAAAAAAAAAAAAAGGATTCTAATTGTCCTGCTGTGTGGAATCCTTTGTAAAGGAATGTGCTTTCTGCATTGGAAATACTGCCAATACAATGTGCCTCAGCCTTTCAAGGGGCTTGGCCAGGGACACCCTACGGGCAGTGGAGATGGCTCAGTAGAATAAGCGCTTGCCTGGCAAGCACAGGGTCCTGAGTTGAATCCTTGGTACCGCAAAAAGAAAAAACAACACTCTGAGGAACTAATACGGAGCTGTCCTACAGAGGTGGACACTGATGTCTAGGGGCAGCCCAAGTGGCCCTTCCTCAGCCTAGGGCCTGTGAACCTCATTAATTCTTAGAAGCAGAGCCTGGGTGCAGCTCAGAGAGTGTGCTTTGCACCAGGTAAGAGGCCCTGGGTTCAATCAGCACCGCACAGGTGTAGAAGCCCATCTTCCATGTAGGATCCCTTTTCCTCCCTAGGCCTGAACTTTTTTTCTTTGTGGTACCAGGGACTGAACTCCAGGCCAGGCAGCTGTTTATGCTGCTGAGCTATATACTCGGCCCCTGAACCTTAATGAGGGAAGAAAAAAATGAAGTGGGGGAGAACAGGCAGCTTGCTCTCTGGTCAGCACCCAAAGCCCAGGTTAAAGGTCCCCCATTTCCCACACCAGGACAGGCACACAGGCAGGAGGCAAGGGACCTGGAGTCAGTAGGCCTGGACTCAAGGCTGTTTGGCCAATGAGGAAAAACAAGGTTTATGGCTATAATCTGTCCCAGTCCCCAGAAAGCATAACATGTCTTAGAAGTCCAATGTTTTTATTGTAAATATTGTGATTTTGGGTTCTGTTATAAATTCTAATATTACGGACAGCTAAGTTAGGTAGAAATATTATAGGCAGCCAGATAGGGTTATTTCCCTGAAAAAGGACAAACTGAAAACACACAGTTGGAGGCCAGTCTCTGGAGAACAACAGGGGCCGGGGAGATGGCTCAGTGGAATAAACACTTCCCTGACAAGCCCAAGAGCCTGAGTTCAATCCCTGGTTCTTCCAAAAAATAAAGAAAGAAAGAAAAAGAGAACAACAAAGGGACCAGGCCTACAAAGCCCTTAAGATGAGACAAGCACCTCGTCTAATAAAATACAGATAACACAGTCACCCCAGTGGGAACAAAGGCCCCCCTCTAGCCATCACCTATCCCAGAAACTCTTTGTTCTTTCCAAACACTTGCTGCTTGCTTTCCCACTGGATCAATGTGACCAAGGGGAGGGACTATGCTTATACTCTTATTGGCTGTAACCTGTGTTGTATCCACATGACTGAGCTCTATAAAACTTTCCCTGCTGGGTGTGGCAGCACATACCTGTAATCCCAGCACTTGGGAGGCTGAGGCATGAAGAACCCCATGAGTTTGAGGTCAGCCTAGGCTATCCAAAATGAGTTCAAAGCCAGCCTGAAATGCATAGTCTCAAAAAGAGCAAAGAAGAAAACAAAACAAAACCTTCCCTGAAGGGGCTGGGGAGACAGCTCAGTGGCATAAGTGCCTTGGCATGTGCAAGGTCCTGAGTTCCATTCCCAGTACCAAAACAAAACCTTCCCCTAAGAAGTGGGGTCCTGGGCAGCCCAATTTCCCAGTGCCCCCTCTTGTCCCTGCCAGGAATGACCTTTCTATCTCTCAGTAAATATATCTTACATTTTCTTAGGGTGGGATATTTCCTGCTCATAACTTCTACTGCTCCCAGAATTCATTCTTTTTTTAGAGAACACAGACTCAGTGTGTCAAATATCTAACAGGGTAGGAGCTAGAATATTTCTCTTATATCCTATTTGGAAGTTCTGATGTTGTCCCTGTGTCAGTATCTGTGTTAATTCTGCTAGTGAACTTAATTACTTGCCACCCAGCCCCTGTGTAGTGGTCCTTACCTGTAATCCTAGTACTCCGGGAAGCTAAGAAGGAAGAACTGCAAGTTTGAGGTTTGCCTGGGCAGTTTAGTGACTTAATGAGACCCTGTCTTAGAACTTAAAAACAACAACAAAAAAATTTTAAGGGGCTGGGGAAAAAAGTGGGAGGGGTTAGGTATGTAGCTCAGTGTAAAGGTCCTGGGTTTAATCCTCAGTGCCAATTTTTCAAAAATCTCTTCCTCAAAAGAAAGTTAATAAAAAAGAAATATACATGGGACCAGGGAGATAGCTCAATAGAATGAGTGCTTGTCTAGCAAGCGCAAGGGCCTGAGTTCAATCTCCAGTTCTGCCAAAAAAAAAATATACACTCTGTCTATCCTGCAGCTTCATGACCTGTTGATTTTCATAACCCAGTTTTGAAAACTCAGAACTAGAGGATCTCAAAGGCTTCTTCAACCTCCACAAAGATCATAGCAAAGGAAAAGATACAAGTTCCACTGAGCTCCTTTCTAAAACTCCCAGGCCAAAGAAAAGAAGAAAAAAATTGCCAGGCCAGGCCTGTAGGGGGGCCACGGTCTGCCAGAGAGGAGGCCACCGCTAGTTGAGCCATGTCTGTGTTTTCTCCTTTTGAAGATTCCCAGGTGTCACCTATCAAAGGGGAAGCAGGGTCAGGGTGGCTGTGTAGCTGCAGAATGTGTATGGGGAAGGGAAAGGACCAGGGCTGCCACTGTTCATGCGGGGCAGCTGGAATCCAGCCCCTCCCCCCACTGCCTGGACAGCAAAACGAGCTCACTTTCTCTACTTTTTCAGAGGAGGAAGGAGACCAGGGCACACCGCCCAGAGTCTCGGTGTCCAAGGTGCTGGCGGAGGGGGCCTTGATTTCGATGCTTAGGCACCAACATTGCTCTGTTACCCTCTGGCTTCTTCCATTAGAAGAGGATAGAGAGTCATTGACTGCCGCCTTGGCAAGCATTTCTTTCATTCCCCCTCCCTACTTTAGGGGCAAGGCCAAGTATCTCTTCCAGCCCCCTCAGCCAAGTCAGGTAGCCTTAGGAGGTGCAGAAAAACCTTATGAAGCTCAGGGACTTTCTTTCCCACTGCTAGAACCCCTTTCTCACTCTTTTTATTTTTTTTTATTGAGGAACCAGGGATTGAACTCAGGGCTTTGAGCTTGCCAGACAAGCACTTATTCTACTGAGCCATCTCCTGGCCCCTCCTTTCTCTCTTTTGCCAGGTCTCAAACATCACCCAAAAGTGCATTTTTATCTTCGTAGGCTTTAGTAGCCAAAGGCTTGGGAACACAAGTCTATACAAATGGCAGATGCACTGCATCTGCATTCTAGACTGTTTTTTATGGTACGGGGATGAAATTGAAGACCTTGAGCTCACCAGGCAGGTGCTTCTGCTGCTAAGCTATCTACCTCTTCAGCCCTCTAGACTGTTTTAACAGTTCTTCAGACAGAGGACTGGAGAGAGGGCTGGGGAGATGGCTCGGTAGAATAAGTGCTTGCCTGGCAAGCATAAGGGTCTGAGTTCAATCCCCAGTTCCACACACACACACACACAAAAACCACAATAAACAAACAAAAACAGGTGACTGGAGCTTTAGCTATATGTGGTGATTTTGCAACTTCCTCAAAAAGATCCTTGACCCATATGGAGCTCTTCATTATTTAAAAAGTGCTTTAGCACCTGCTTAGGCAAACTTAGGCAAGCACAGAGACCATGATTCGATCCCCAGTACCATATGCAATGCCAGCCCCGCTCCCAGGGCAGGCTGAGCCAGCCACTAAATCCAGGCATAGTGGACATGTCTATAATCCCAGCCATGATGAGGCTGAAAACAGGAGGATCACTATGAGTTTGAGCTTCGTAAGGAGATCTTGTAACAACCAAATAAGTTAAAATAAATAAAATGTGCTTCAGGATTTTCTAAAAGTGTACTATTTGTTTAACATCGGTAAGCAGGTAAGCAGGTTTGGCACCATCAGTGTCACTTTACAGGAAAGAAAATGGAAGTTCAGATAGGTACAGTGATTCTCCCAGGTCACACAGCCATTTGAAGTCCACTTTATATCTTCCCTCCTAGGCCACCAACACTGTGTTGCAGTTGGGAGCCCATAGGAACTGCAAAGCCTGCAAGAAGGGGGTGGATGTTGAGTGGGGTGCAGAACAGGTGGTGGGAAACCTGCAACCCTGTGGAGTTAGTTGTTGACACAAGAACTTTCTCTGGGATTGGCTAGTGCTTTATCTGATTCAGTTCTCCTTCCTCCTATAGAATTAGCAGGCCCCAAATGCTGATCAAAGGATAAGGCAGGCTGACACCCAGGGGCTTTCCCTGGAGCTAGAGGCCCTCTGTTCCAGAAGTGACACCCCAACCCCCCTCCTGAGCTCTGGTGTCCCCACCCAAGGCCTGCAAGGCCTCTCATGGAGGCACCAGGAGCAGAAGGGCCCTTCCTTGATTTCTCTAGTCGTTCCACTTGGGTGGGGTGTATCGGGAATCAAACTCAGGACCTTGTGCTTGCCAGGCAGATGCTGTGTCTTTGAGCTATGTCCCTGGACTAGTTGTGCCATTTGTAACCCACAGTGGGACAAACTTTGACATAGGGACCACAGAGCCACTGGGGAATGTATTTATATTACAATACATTAAAAAATACACAGAGAAAAAAAATACACAAAGAAAAAAAAAGTACACAGAGAAACAAAAAGTTCTGGGAAAGGCCCTGCACAAGAATTTAGCTGCTTTCCCAGGTCTGCAAGGGGCTGGGGGCTGGGGTGAGGGGGAGGGAAGAACCCTGGTCCTTCCCCGCCCTCCCAGGGCCGAGGTGCGCCCTCCAGGGAGCGGAGCCTACGAGAGGACAGATGCTGAGCTCCTGACCTGGGGGGGTCCTTCCCCCACGGATTCTTTTGCTGCTGGGGCGGGGGGTGGGGGAACGAAGACGTGACTCAGAGAACGCGCGTCAGACCAGAGAGGGTGAGGGGGGCGTGGACGAGAGGGCGTGACTGGCATCTGCCCCGCCCACCCAGAAAGAGGCTGGAGGCTCCTCCCCCGCCCGAGATGCTGAGCTCAGCGCTTCGCGCCCAGCTTGCTGGGTGGGGGAGGGGCGGGCGCCTGCCAGGAGGGGGATGGGGCGCCCTGAGGCCGTAGGTCCGGGAGCTGGCAACAAAGCAGCCTCTATAGCGGCGGGGGAGGCCTCTTGGGTGCATGCCAAGAGTACGGGGAGGGGGGCACGTCTGAGTCACCACTCTCAACCCTGACTTGGCCGGGAGAACCCGCGTCAGAGAGGCCAAGCCCCCGTGCCCTGTGACCCCGGCATTTACGGGGCCGCCTCTGTGGGGCTGCAGCCTGGAGCGGCCAACCGGCCTCCTCCAGCTCGAGCAGCTTGAGACTTGGATTTAAAGCTAGAAAGGAGCAGGGCGAGGGTGGCTTGGGAGGGAAGCGTGCAAACCCTTTGTCCCCACCTGGCGCAGATGGTTGGCCAGGCCGGGCGGGTGGGCGGCTATTTTTGAGCTGACCTACATACCTATTTGCCTCTTTATCTTTTTATTATCACACGCGGTCATTACGGGAGCTTTTCTTTCGCGCCCCGTGCAGCTGCGGTGTTTGCTGAGGGCTGCACAATAAGGCGCGTTGCCTCACCCGTCCCGGAAGTTTTGGACAGTGTGTGGCTGGGAAGCAGAGCCATCAGCAGGCCTGCAGTAGCTTCCCCAAGCGCTTCCCATGGAGCAGGCCCGGCCCCGAAGCCAGCTCCAGCCCTGCCGCCATCCTCTCACTGGAGGCAGAGAAGGAGTTTTAATTTAAAATTAGTTTTCTGGGAGTGGTGGTGCAGGACTGTAATCCCAGCGCTGGAGAGGCTGAAAACAGGAGTCTGTATTGCACAGTGAGATCTTGTACCAAACACATAAAAAATAAAATAAAATTAGTTCTCTGTACGGGAACCATGTCCCCAGTTGTTTTTCTTTCTTTTCTGTTCCCAGTTTTGTCTTATAAAATTTTTATTTTGATATAGGATTTTTGTTTTGTTTTTGTTCGGGACAGGGTCTCCCTATATAGTGCAGGCTGGCCTCGAACTTGATTGTGTAGCTCAGAGTAACCTCAAACTCAGTAATCCTGTGGTCCTTAAATTGGCCATAGTGGCCCTAAACTTGAGATTCTCCAGCCTCAGCCTCTGAATGCTGGGATCACAGGTATGCACCACCATGCTTGAGTCTCAAATTTGGTGACAGTATCCTTGGGTTTTGCTAAGTGAAGCCTAGAGCTTGAGGACTTGCCAAGATTGATCCTGAGATAGGCTGCAAGCAGAGCTGCTCTAGAGTTTACTGCCCTGACTATCCAGGTCCCCTTCTTTCTTTAAGTAGAAACCAGGAGAGCTGGCAAGTTTCTGTTTATTTTACCTTTGTTCAGCCTCTGCAGGGCCTCCCTCCTCAAATCTTTTTAATAGCTCCCCATTGCCTCTGGAGCGAGTCTGGCCACTGCTGCTAGGCCCCAAAGCCTGGGGGCAGGCCCTGGCCTATCTGTAGCTTCATCTCCCTCCCACGGTCCAGGAGGGGGAAATCACATATGGTTCTAATTACCTCGGAAACGCTCTTAAATTTTCCATAAAGTACAGTATGCCTGGCTTTGTGTACATAACTTTACACAGTAATATATGTATGTAGATGTGCAAAATACACACAGCCACATAAGGAGGGCCATAAAGAGGACACCAGAGAGCATAAGTGTGTAATTTACAGCATGTAATCATACTGAAGAAGGCAAACACAGACCTGGATGGAGACTGAGGGAGGCAGAGATCTCGATCCTCTCCTAACATCTGTGTCCCCCACCAAAAAAAAAAAAAAATCTTGGCCCTTGCGGACCTGCGGGGGAGGGGTGGTGTTCCCCACACAGTGACCCACCCTGTGCTCTCTCTTCCCTTCTAGTGCGCTCGGCCGTCACACCCCACAGCTCAGATTCCACCACTTACAGATCCAAAAAAATCCAGACACAAAAATCATATTTGCGCTGAGGAGAAGCACATTGTTTTTTCCTCATCCTTAAACAATGCCTTGTGGCACCTATTTCCCTAGCATTCATATTGTACTGGGTATCCCAAGGGATCCGGAGAGGACTTAAAATATATGGGATGAGTTGGGCACAGTGGTACAAACCTGTAATCCCAGCACTCAGGAGGCTGAGGCAAGAGGATTGCAGCGAGTTTGAGGCCTATCTGGACTACATAATACCACCCTATCTCAAAAAGAAAAAAAAACTTTTTTTTCTTATGGAACCAGGTATTGAACTCAGCCCCTTGCTCTTGCCAGGGAAGCACTTATTCTACTGAACCATTTCCCCAGCCCAAAAAACAAAAATTAAAAAAAAAAAAAAAAGTGTATGGGCCAATGGGCATGTTATATACAGATACAGTCCACCATTTTATTTTGTAAGCCCACATATTTTAACTTTTTTAAAAAAAAACTGTTTAAACACCTCTCCACCTACACCACATGCCCTAGTGCCTGTGTCTGATGCATATTATACATGCTCAATGTGTGTTTGGCCCAGAACTGAATGAAACTGGAGCCCACTTGGGACTCCAGCTGAAAGCGAAATTAGCACTCTTTTTTTTTTTTTGGCAGAACAAGGGATTGAACTCAGGCCCTTGTACTTATTCTGCTGAGCCACCTCCCCAGCCCCTGGAATCAGCACTGACCTCTCCCAGGCACTGGGGAACTAACCTTGCTTCCACCGAACCTGAGTGGCATTTATTATAGCCCCAGAAAGTTAAAACTGTAAGGGGGATTTCCCTTGTTCACTGCGGGAGACTAAGGGGAAGTGGGCTGAGCAGAACAGGAACCAAACCCCCGCTGTCAGCTGGCGTCCCTCCAGTGCACCTCCTCCACTTGACTGCTCCATCCTCCTGCTGCAGCCTCTCTAGGCACAGAAGGACCAACAGGCAGTTTTCTTTCAGACACTCACTACTACTCCACTTGCAGTTATTACACATGTATTTACCTGGGTATGCTTTTTTTTTTTTTTTTTGTGGAACTGGGATTGAACTCAGGTCCTTGCACTTGCCAGGCAAGTGCTTATTGTACTGAGCTATCTCCCCAGTCCCTACCTGTGTATGCTTAATGGCTGATTTCTCCCACTTCAGTGTGAGCTTCAAGAGACCAGGGTCTCTTTCAATCTAGTGACAACCCACAGAGTTCCCAGTAAATATGCAGAAAAGAAGGAAAGATTAAGGGGCTAGGTGTGGTGGTCATGCCTATAATCTTAGCGATTGGGAGGCTGAGGCAGGAAGATCCCTGCATTTTAGAGACCAATCTGGGCTACATAGCAAGACTGTGAAAAAAACGAAACAGAGAAGGGGCCAGGCCGGGGAGATGGCTCAGTGGAATAAGCGCTTCCCTGGCAAGCACAAGGGCCTGAGTTCCCTAGTTCCACCAAACAGAGAGAGAGAGAGAGAGAGAGAGAGAGAGAGAGAGACAGAGAGAGAGAGACAGAGAGAGAGACAGAGAGAGAGAGAGACAGAGAGAGAGAGGCAGAGACAGGCAGAGAGAGACAGAGACAGAGACAGACATGGAGGGACAAAGAGACAGAGACAGAAAGACAGAGAAAGACAAAGGCCAACCTTGTAGCCTGACAACACTGAAAGTTAGTATGGGCTAGGGAGATAGCTCAGTGCCACAGCATCTGACTGGCAAGCTCAGGGTCCTGAGTTCGATTCCCAGCACAAAAAAATTAAAAAAGCAAGTCAGTGAGTGACAATGACACAGGAAGGTATGGAGTGACAAGGCAGATGAGGACTGAAATCCAACTGGAGCTGAAAGCAGATTGGAAGTCTGAGGCTGAGGCAGGAGAACTGGAACCCACGCAGAAGGCCATGATAAGAGCCCAGCTCCGTAAAGCACAGGACATCCCAATACAGCTGGCTCTGTGTATACTAGGGTGGGAGGTGGGGCTGGAGGTCAAGTGCAGAGCATTTACCTAGCCTAAAGGAGGAGCGGTCCATCCCAGCACCTGGACAAGAAGAAGGGGAGCAGTACTAGCCCAAGACTGTAATCCCAGCCTTCCTGTGGCTGAGGCTGGAAGCTCGCCAGGAATTAAAGGCCAGCCTAAACTGCACAGTCAGCCCGTCTTAAAGAAACAAGACCAAAAAAAAAAAAAAAGAAACAAGACAAAATCCCCAAGAGCGCCATTTCAGGGTGACAGATTGACAGGCTGTGGGGATGGTGGCATTGGGGGACTGATGTGGGATGAAGTACTGTGTAGCCTTGGGGATAGCTCGCTCGGAGTGTGTGATCTTCACTGTGCCAGAGTCGCTGGACTGAAACCTGACATTTGGGGAAGAAAGGGAACATGGAAAGAGCCCTGCCTTTAGGACCCCACGGTCCCCGCAGCCGGCAGCATCCACAGTACAGAGTGTCCTGGCCGCTGTGAAACAAACACTGGGAGGAGGGGCGCGTGGGGGAGGGGCGTGTGGGGGGGACCCCAGCTTGGGGCAAAGGGCAGGGCTTCGTGCCCTCTGCACAACCTGCTCCTTGGGGCTCAGAGCCCAGGGAACTAGACAGGGAGCTAGACGGGCTGGCAGAGGCAAGCATGGCTGAAGGATCTCTGAACCCTTGCTCCAGACCCACAGCCGCACTGCCCCAGAGGAGCCGGCCAAGGGCCCGGAGGGGACAGGACAGGGCGTGCCTGGAGTCAGAGCTCCAAGGTCTCGCTGCAGAGAGCCCCCATGAAAAGCCACAACGGTGTGGTCACGAGGGTCCCCTGAATGAATCTATACCAGAACCTACAGTAACCCCAGCCCTCGGGAGGGCTGAGGCAAGAAGGTTGCCCACTCACCAGGCCAGCCCTCCTCCATAGTGAGTTTAAAGCCAGCCTGAGCTCCAGAACGAGACCCTGCCCCCCAAACAAAACGCAATAACCAAGACGGCAAGAAACCGAGGCTCTGGAGGAGCCGCGGGCACCAGGCGCGGAAGCGTGAACGCGGGACTGAACCTGGGTGTGCCAGCGTCCCACATATAATTTGATGGCTGGGAGCTCAGAACACATTTTCCCATGGAAATCGAGCTGTAAGTGGTGGTTTGGCAGCTGCTGTGGCCCCGCTCACCCGGGGCACAGCCGCGATTAATTCTGTGTTTCCATGCGGTGGGTGAATCAGGCCTCTGTGGACGCCGGGAAGCCAAGGAAAAGGAGCGCAGGACCTAGGCAAACTGCGTGCGCAGGAGGCCAGCGCTGCTGCCGGCTGCGGGAAGGGCATGCCACAGCGTTCAGACTCTGGAGACCTCAGTCCTGTTACTTTCTTTCTGTTGTGTTGCTTCGTTTTGTTTTCTGAGATGAGACGGGGCATCGCCCTATGTAGTTGAGGTGGTCTTGAGGTCGCAGAACTGAGTGGGCGCCCATGCCCGAGCTTACACCACCTCTCAACTCCACGTGTAGGGTCATTTTTGGGACAGACCATGACAGCTGAGGTCTAGAGCTTGTTTTTTTTTGGCAGAACCAATGATTGAACTCAGGCCCTTGAGCACTTATTCTACTGAGCTATCTCCTCGGCTCTTCCTCCTTCTTTTTTTTTTGTAACCTAGCTTTTCTGCTTAGGAAGTGGGTGAGTGAGAACTACTCAGAGTTAGGATGTTTTTGCACAACCCAGAATTGCACTCAGGGCCTTAAGCTTGGAAGTGCTTATTCTATCGAGCCATCTCCCCAGCCCTGATTTTGGTCTTTTTGAGAAATAGTTTCGATATGACCTAGAATTTACAGTCCTGTCTCAGCCTGCAGAGAGCTGGGACTACAGGGGTGCACCACCACATCCCGATAGAGTGAGGAGTGGTAAGGATCAGGACAGCAACTGAGAGAAACCAGGGGCCGATTGAGCTTCCATGATACAGGCATTCACTGGGGCGCTGTGCACATACTGGCCATGGCTGCGCTGAGCTCTGTGCTTACTTGTGTCATGAAGTTTCTGTTACTACAAGAATCCTGGGCAGAGGGGCCAGGGAGATGGCTCAGTGGAATAAGCACTTGCCTGGAAAGTGCAAGGACCTGAGTTCAATCCCCGGTTCCGGGAAAAAAAAAAAATCCTGGGCAGAAATGACCTGGGACTCAGACCCAGAATCTCAGTGCTGGAAGGAATCTTTCTGTAGATGAAGATTGTAGTCATTCATTAATTCAGATGTTAGAGAGCATAACTCAGTGCTGGCTTTCATCCCTAGCATAGGGGAGAGAGACAGATAGTCAGACAGACAGAAACTCTGTTGTGCTAGAAGTACAGGTTATAAAACATTAACACTGAGGTATAGAGAAATGGCAAGTGGTTTATCCAGAATCACAGTGGCCCAGACTATCTGTTTATCCAGAACCTCGAGGTCCTCCTGCGTCAGCCTACTGAGTGCTGGCACTGTAGGTGTATACCAGGGGCGCCATCTCCAGCCACCTTTTAGGGTCTTTCCAGTTTCCCACCATCAGGGTTGAGGCCTGGGAAGGAAGAGCCCTTTTGTTCTGTGGCACACTGGGTGGGTGCTGTTCTAGGGTGAGCTGAGGTCTTCTTGCTACTGGGAAAGACTTTTCTCTGCTCTTTCTTTTTATTATTTATTTTTTATGTATTTAATATAGGGTCTACAGGGTCTTACTATGTAAATTGGACTCATGATCTCCCGTTTTCAGCCTCCCAAGCGCTGGGATTAGAGGTGCATGCCTACACAGTCTCAATTGCTGGCTCAGCATGCCCCAGGGGCATAGCAACGCTGGGAATCTGGCCACTGAGCTCTGACTAAACCAGCATTTTAGTGTGCTGAGCTATCTGACCAGCCCTCTTTTCTTTCTTTTGAGGTATTGGAGATTGAACCTAGGGTTTTTGCACTAAGCTACATCCCTAGTCCTTTATTTATTTGTTTATTTATTTATATTTTTAGGGAAGGGTCTACAGGGTGTTCAGGGGACTAGGGAGATGGCTCAGTAGAATAAGCACTTGCCTGGCACACACAAGGGCATGAGTTCAATCCCTGGTTTTACCAAAAAA